>JBBPDE010035275.1:0-10230 GCA_037974605.1 Nannopetersius ansorgii
TCCTGGCAGATAACCACACACGTCCTAGCAGATGCAGTGTTTAAGAACCGATTTACAGAACCGAAATAAAAAAAAAAACGAGTGGGTGCCCGGTACCGTGTATTTTCGAATCGGTTCTTATTTGGAACCTAATTTCGGTTCCCATCCCTATGCAAAACACTTAAGTCTTAAGAACTAAGTAATGAAATATGATACTAAATTGGCCAGGCTTTATTGTTTTCATTGTTAATCCTATGAGACAGATTCCCTTCAAGAGACTTGCTCTATGCTCTTCTACTGAAGTCTGAAGGATGTTTGTTCTGCTTCCTACCAACATCTCTAAAGCTCTGGATTAAAATCTGGCTGGGTTCTCTATTTTTCATGATTGAAGTAATCCCAACCACATTAGTCTTGTACAATTGATTTCAGACTTTATGATTGAAAGGCCTCATTCCCACCCGTTATACAGACTCTTCTCTTTTCTACCAAGTGGCAGACGGTACTGAAGCTTTGGTTCTGTATAAGTTTCATACCGCAGGCCATCAGAACTTTGAATGCACGCAAATCTCTAGTCCCTGCCTAACCAACTGTCATTCCAGTGAACTACCTCACTACCTTACCTACTTTATTCACTTCTCAAAATAACTGCCTCTTGTGTCATACTTATGGTGCAACATTAATTACTCTGGAAGGTTTATATCTCATTCTTACTACATTGTTACATTGCTATATTGTCTATTTGTTGTACTTTTTGTGCAACTCTCTGGGGCAGCTGGTAGCCTAGTGGTTAGGGCATTCGCCCTGCGATCAGAAAGTCCAGGTTCAATTCCCAAGACCGCTAGGTACAGTTGAGGTACCCTGAGCAAGGTACCGTCCCCACACACTGCTCCCCGGGCACCGTGTTCATGGCTTCACTTGGGTTAATTTCGTGCTGTTCACACTGTGTGCAGTGGTGTGTTCACGTATGACTGAATTTTCACTTCAGGTTTACATCTTGTTCACATTATGCTGTGACATTGTTGCATTTTCTATTTATTGTTTTGTCGATGTTGTAACTTGCACCTCTTTAATGTTACTATTTGTTGCACTGTGGCCCATGGAGAAATGCCTCATCACACTATGTACATGTACGCAGCTGCAGATGGCAATGAAGTAACCTTGAATCTTTATCCTTTAGCTCTGATAGATATTATGTATGTTGGAGTGTGTTAGAGTCGTTACAGGTTTTGTTTAATTTTCGATTCATGTATTTCTGTACACGTTGCTGAAAAATGAATAACTTTTTTGTTATAAATAGCCTTTTAAATCTCCGCTTTATGTCCAGTACTCTATATGTCATGTACAACCAAGCTCATAAAACAGCTCTCTAATTTTGCAAAAAGCTAATAGAACAGTGATCATCAACTGGCAGCCCACCAGAGCTTTCCATCTGCACCCCCCCATGGAAAATGAATGAACGTCTATGCACTTGGTGGTTTGAGAAGTGGTCGGTGGTGCAGAAGTGGTTTGAGAATGGGAGTTCTCCTTATATTAAAATGTATCTTATATTACTGAAGTAGGAATAGTTTAGTGAGGAGGGAAAAGTAGGTTACATTTATGAAACAAGCCTTCAGTCTGTCAGTTATTTCCACAGTTTCATGTAATATGAGTCTGTGAACATTGGCAATGGCTAAAAAAATAACAGAAATTTGGAAGGATGGTTTATATATCAAATAATAATATATTACTAAAGAAACAATATTAATTGTATTTGAAGTTAGGAAAGGATCTGGCCCTTGGACAAATGTAATTGACGACCCTTGTTATAGAGTCAATGCAATGTCAATGTTGAAAGATCAAAAGAGGTTTAGGATAAAAACATAATACAGAATGTTAGCAATGTCTGTAATCCATACTTTTGGACAATGAGGTAAGGAAGCAAATAATCTCTAGAGATACTTTATTATTATGAGTCTCCACATGAGAATTTCTATTGTCATACAGTCGAAAATATATGTTGTATACTTCTGGCAGCTTGGCCAGCTAATTTGAGGTGATCAGTGCTGGACTAGCCATACCGGGCATTTGCCCAGTGGGCTGATGGTAAATTTGGGCCGGTCAGGTATTTTGGGCAAAGCGGAATCCTGTCAGCACCCCCCTCCCACAAGAACAACAGTGAGAGGGCTCCCGGTGGGCGTGAGATCCCGTCAGCCCGGGTGGGCCAGTCTCAAAATGTCCGGTCCCAGTCCAGCCTTGGAGGTGACCCGAACACCTGGTGCCAGGGTGTTTGTATAGAACCCCAGTTAGTTTTACTGGAGAGGCAAACACTGAAATAAAGAAGTCAAGACCCTTCCATTTTGGTCCAGCTAAAGACAATGTAAACAAAAATTCAAATGTGAAAATGTCTGACAAATTTAACAAAATAAGTAAAAAACTTACAATACAGTAAAATAAAATAATTTAAAAATGTTATAAAATGTAAAGGCAAGAGGGTGTTTTCAAATGATGTAATAAAAAAATTGTTCTGACATTGTGATATGTGATATTTAGTGTTGTTTCATCATCTGTAAAAGACATATGCTTATTTTAGAGAAGCCAGCACTGCAGTATGAGAAATGTAAATACAATCCAAACTTGCGCTTTTAAGGGAAACCAGTCTCTCTGCTACGCACAAGCTATACACATACAACACTATTTCTTCTCTTTCTATGGCATGCACCAAGCTCCCTGTGCTATAGGCAGTTACGTGTAGTGGTCAAAAAAAAGGGGGGAAAACAGCCTTACCGGGAACAGATATTGTTGCTTCATTTCACCCTAGAATTAATTTTTAATACTTTTCAAAGCCTTAAAAAACATCCACATTTATACTTTTCAAGGATTTGACTTGACCCTGACTTCCTGGCTAACCAGTGCTTCTTGAAAATAGGGAATTCAATCATTTGTTTTTGACAGCACAAATGACCCAACTCCTGGATTTTTTACAGCTGTTCATGCCCTGAATTTAGGCCAGGAAGCCTCTGGTGCAGCTTCTTGGGTGCAGGGAATGATATTTCTCTCTCGGTCAACAACACAGCAAAAAGCAAAAGCTATTTCACTGAGTAAGAAAACGACATAATAGCAAAAAACACAGAAATGACTTCTGATTGGGCATTTAATTTCAAGTTTCTCTTTTCATTCAGGAGGCAGAGGTTATTTATTTGACCTGACACAAAGAGAAATTTGAGGGTTGAAAACAGAGTGAGTGCAAATTCATTAGTTTTGAAGCACTGGTGTTTGGATGGTGAAAAGGACTGAATAATATCCAGGCAATTTCAACTATGCAAGGCACACCTGGGACTAGTGCTTGCGTCCCTGCATTCCATTCAGCGGATCTTGGTCTACACAGAGCGTTCACACGTCAGATCAATGTCTTGCTCAACCAACTCTGTTTTCTCAGAGAGGCTCAGAGGAGAGAAACAAATTATCTTACCAGACAGTAATTCAATGTGTCCCCTGTTACTCCAGTGTTCTGATTTTACTTCATTTAAGTATTCACGCATGAATATCTTATTACACAAACATTTGAACACACACAATTATTGAAAAAAAAACAAACAAATGCAAGTCAATGTTTTGTTATTTTATTCATGTGGCAAATTTATACATGCGCATTTGAATCAAATGTATACAATCCATTGCTTTCTTCAATTACCCCTTCTGATGAACTCTGTAACACTACCGTAATCTTTTATAGACTAGATGAAGACTACAGCACAGTAAATGTCATTACATTGCTGAGATTACAGTCATCATTAATGAGGTTCTACATATATTGATTTGATATGACTCTTGCCAAACTACATTCATGATAATTTTCAAGCGGGTAATAAAAAACACAGAAGCACTTTAAAGTAAATTGAGTGTACAATTCCATATAGAGGCTCTTTTTTCGTTAGATCACTGAGATAGGAGATATGAAGCGAATACCACTTTACAATAAGACAACTTTCAAAGTAAATGTATTTACTAATGGTGATTTATTAGATTATGAACACCTTAAAATCATTTAAAAGTTGCTTTAACATAAGTAGCATGATGTTCATGATGAAACTGACAGGTATAATGCAGACTGATGGAGACAAATATAATGAAAATCATATATAACATATATAACAAATATCAAATATAACAAATATAAAACCATGTGTTACTTATTCCTGCCCTCATCCCCTTTGATAATCAACTGAAATGCTGAGCTAGCTCAGACCTCAGAGACCATCCATGATACCAGTAGAAGGAAAATATACAGTAACCCCCTGTTTATGTTACAAGAGCACACGTGTATAGTAAATAAAATGTATTGTTTTGTTGTGGTAAAAAATGCCTAAAATGCCTATTTTCATAGAGTAAATCCTAAATATGCCCCCAATCATGCTCCCTAAACACTTTAATTTAATTTCAAACTCATTAGCCTTAAAGAAAATGTAAAGATAAACTCGTATCCATACTGTATAGTTTTCACTGAACTGTAATTACCTATATTACAACTGTATAAACTGCACTGTAATTAATGCACGGGCATTTTCTTTGGCATGTGCTGCTGTTTTTTCTTTGGCATAAACAGTTACATACAGTAATAAAATTCATTTAATTTTACAGTGATAAAAATGCAGGGATTTAAGAAGAACAAAAGGAATAACACGTGTACAATGCTCCACTCCAAGGGGGAAATTCTAGGCAGCAGGCAATCAGCACCAAGGAGAAATGTCATGCATTCTCGAATTGGCTAGTTTCAAACCTCCCACCTCTTTGTGCTTCTCTTCACAGTACCGTTGTGGAAATTAACATTTAATCTCTTAGATTAGCATGTATTACATATATTTTAAGTAGAGAATCAGCATATTCAGTAAACGTAGTTAAAAGCTAATGATTCTCGGATGATTCAACTGTTCTTTGAGTTTAAAGGGCACAGTGACATGATTATAGCAAGGTTGATATTTTGCGTCAACACTATGTTTTCGAGCTACAGAGTTTAGATTAGGAGTTTTGTTTAGACCAGCGAGCACTTCTTCAGGGTTGTCACCATGGGGACGCAGGGGAGGCGCCATGATTTCTGCCCGTGTGTGATAATGGTCATTTTGAAAGTATAAAGCTTGGATCATGACTGTACATTTTCAGAGAGGACTTCATGACTTGGGACTGCCCCGAGTTTGTGAATGACTTTCTCCATTTGCAAATGTACATAAAGCTTTGTTAAAATTGAGTGAAGAACACTTTGTCTGTTTGATGATTCTTCACCGCCCCAACAGTAGCAAAACATTAATATTTCTTTTAATATGGAAGTGTAGCTGAATGTGCTGGGGGGTTCTGCGAAAAAATTATTAGTTTGGTTCTCAGAAAAAATCCGGCCAAGTTTGAAATTGCATCTGCTGTTCCGCGTATAAGTGGGGGGTTACTGTCCAAGTGATGCTGACTTTTGCGTTCTCTATCAAGTGCAATAAGAGAAACATAAAGCTTCCATTCAAAGTCTTCCATGACTATTTGTCTCTTGTCTGAGACGGATCAGCAAGTTTGAAATGTATGCAAGCCGTCCAGGAATGCTATAGAGTTCTGTTACACTCCAGGCAAAATGGTACAACACACACAGTGTAATAATACATAAACATTGTATGGTGCCCCTCTATGGTGCAAAACCTTTGCATTTGTATTCATCTCACAGCACCATGTGCGTATTTAAAATCTTACCATTGCATTCTGTCATCATGACAAAAATCATGATTGCATGTCCAATCTGATAACAGTTCAGACCGATACTTTAACAACCAGTCAAGGCTTCTGAAATGCTTGAAAAACACAAGGTACATTTCAGAAACATTTTCAAAATTCTTATGCTCTTTTTTTTTTTTTTGCCTTTGTCATTCCTCATACATGTCAACATCTGGTGGAAACCTTGTAAATAGCAACTGTTAGACAAGCACCAGGTGACAGATTCAATGACAATATAATTCCAGCAATTGCTTTGCTTTGCATTGTGCACTGTTTTATTATTTTATAGAATCATTTTATAGAACATTCATTTTACCTTTAATAGAATGTCACATGGCTTACAGCCACATTCTTGAGATCTTGATAGTGAGTAAGACTTCACTCATAAAGACTTTATGAATGTGTAAAATTAGTTCATTAGTGGTCTAATGTCTAACGTGGTCTAATGTCTAATATCTTTGGAAAGATCAAATTGTATAAAAACAGCACTCTGTTTGAACCTCAGTCTTCTTCATAAAGCAGAGACCCAGTAGAAAATGTTAGTTCTTTAAACTTAATCTAATGCTGTACTCCATCCAGGTGTTCTTTTCAACCATCCACCCAATTAGATTAAAAACAGGTCATAGAGTATTAGTTTCTTCAAGTAGTCGAGGTCTGTGATGTAAATGAGCAAACTTTACAAAACATAACACCCTGCCTCACTGCTACAATCTTCAAAAGCATGCCATATTTTGTGAAATTTTGGACAAAAGGGCCACTGCAACTTTCCAATATCTTCAGAACTGCTTAAACTAACCAATCCACCCATCTATTATCTGAACCACTTATCCTTGTCACGTCTCCCTTCTTCCCTCCAATAACTGCAGGCATGAAGGCAGGTTTCCAAGACTTAGTTTCTTTTATTACAGAACAGAAAACAGAAAATAGACACATGGGCCAAACTGACTTTTGAACTCAAAGCAAAAAGCACACAAGTAAATCAGAGCCTGGGTAACGGTGGACCGACAACCTAGGTTCACCTTTACTGAACTTAAATACTGAACACAAGAGCCTTCCAACCAATCCCAAAACACAAACACTTAATCCAGATCAAACACAGGTGAATTCCATAAACCAAATCCCCACACACACAAACTGAAACTAGAGCCACTAATGAATAATCAAAATTGAGCAGATAATTAATGCCTGTTTGAATAATATTTTGTAATATTTTGTAGGCACATTTGGATGACCGTGTAGATGCTCTTTACCCAATTTTAAACAAATCTGCCATAAGATGCGAAAATAAAAAGCGTCATGTTTTCTTGTGACATGGTTTGGTCTATCCTCAAAATTAATTTGATCGTTAAATTCAACCTCCTGCTGATCGCCATTTATTCACTAAACATTTGCAGCAGTCATATCATGCACTGCAATACAATACACATGGTCAATTACATCAAGTTATTGCTCGATTACACTGAGATGGGATAAGTCTTGTTTTCTCCAAGTATAATTTGCCTCTTTTAAACTTCCCCAGGAAAAGGGTTTTATTACTTAAAACAAAATGTTAACTTATAGATGAGCCAAAATGCAAACTACTTCTGGATTACTTCCCAGTGAGTGTGCAATGAGGCAGGCAGCCAGTCATTGCTCTATTATTGTGTAAAACTAAGTGTTTAGTGTTATGCTTAGAACACACTGTTGGTTACAGTGACCCATGGCTGGAATGTTTTACTACACATTTAGGTTATACTGTGACTTTCATTTACAGATTTAACTAAAGTTTCTATTAGCCTGACAAGTTGTGCCTTGAAAACATTCATTGCATAGCTTTAGAAAACATACACATTGGCAATAGCACTCCATTTTATTCACTGGTGGATGCAACCAGACCTAATGCAACCAGATAAGCCTGTAACCTGGATAAAAATGTTTTGAAGCTCAAACTGCTTTGTATACTTAGCATTGTCTGTTAACAATTGAAGAAAAAACTGTCAGACTGTCAACAGGGTAAGGACATTTTCCTGATCTTGAGGTATCAAAAAGTAACCTTCAGGAATGAATACATTAATGACAATCAAATCTTGTTCTACAAAGGAAATGCACTCGGTTGTTCAGTCAGTCAAGAGCAGATACTTACAGGAGGAGTGGCTGCTTGGAAAACTCTTACGGCCTTCAGACACCATGTCTGGCTCTCCAGTGCACAGCATTTTGGCGTTCATCTGACCATCAGGGAAGCACCGATGGAAGTAGTCTGGTCTTGGTCTGTAAACAGAAACAGATCATGCTTGACTTAAAAGAGGTCATAGATGGTTCCGTTGATCACTAATGAAGCTTTAACAAAATACTTAAAAAAATTTTTTTATCGTTTTTATTTTGCCACATCTGTAGTGTATGGTTAGATTTCAGTGTATTTTACTGTATGCAGAAACAGACAGAAAACCTGAAGTCTATGAATAAACATGCAAAACATAAATTACAATGATCAAATTACAGCCGGGTCAAGTTAAGAACATTTATTGCCATCCACACAATACACAGTGAAATGAAGCAACGTTTCTGTGAATGTGTGATGCAACAAAAGAATAAAAAAGAGGCAATTACATAAGTGCAGACAGGATAAAATTTAGAATACAAAGAGAGCAAGAGGGAAAGTGCAAGAAAAACTTAAGCGTAACAAAACAACAGTACAAGACAACATTTAGTGCAGTCAACATTTGAATGAATACAGTATTAGGGCAGAAACTGTATTCTAGCAGCAGAGTCGTCAGATGTAGAAAAATGCAGAAGAGGTAGACAGCAGCAGGACAGAGATCACACAGTACATAAAAGTAGCGGGGTATTTAAAGTGGTAGTCAGGGTGTAAATTGTTATGGCAGAACAGTTCAGTGAGTGTATGAACTAGGTACGGAGAAGAAATAGTTCAGTTCAGGCATTTCCATTCTAGTAGTGGAACCCATGCTACAGAACTTTTTCCAGATGGAGAAAAAGTGTGTGAGGGGTGTGTGGGGTCATGCAGCCATGCTGGTGGCTATGTAGATGCAGCAAGTAGTGTAAATGTCCATGACAGAGGGGAGAGAGAGCTCAATGATCTTCTCAGCTGTCCTCACTATTCTGTACACGGTCTTGCAATCCAAAACAGAACAATTCATGTACCAAGCTGTGATGTAGCAACAGTGAATGTCCTGTATGGTTTCTCTGTAAAACGAGTGAGGATTGGGGGAAACTGAGGTGCACTTTCCTCAGTCTCACTGAGAGCGCATACTATTTAAGTCAAAAGTCAAAGTCAACTTTATTGTCAAATCTGCCATACGTACCAGACATACAGAGAATTGAAATTACGTTACTCTCAAATCCCATGAAGCACAATTAATGTTTGCTTTTTGGATGTATTATATTGTGAATAAAATAAAACACTACATGTGGTCTGTGCATAAGCTATATTTTACAACAATATTTTTGGTTTCCTTATGCTTTCCTTAAGTAGATGCAAAATGTTAGCAAAGTAAGCAGCACAAACACTGCAAAAGGATGAGGGTGGGCTTCAAAATATGACTTTCCAAAGTGCTGACACACACACAGAAAAGAAGATAGAACTATTAATTACCTGCCAACGATCAATTTCATAGTGTTTGTGAAGACTCCATTCAGTGCCAGTGCCAGAGACACCGCTGTAAAATATAAAGAGAGGATTTTAATGTTGAACTTTGTTTTCAAGTGTGTTTTCATGATAACTTTTAGTTTAGTTTTAGAAATTGCATAGATACATACAGCTTTGAACAGCTATCTTGTACTTAAGAATGTCTTGTTTAACATCATCACTGTCTAAACAATGTCTGGAAACTCTAAAATGGTAACCACGATAAGGTCTTTCATTGTTATTGAGAGAACAACTATCTCCTTAAAGTAACTTTACAAGGGAATGGAAACTTTCTGAATGTTAAATGAAAGCTTATGTAATAAGATTTTATTCCAGGTCATTTTTGACCACTTTAATTGATTTACTCATCATGCCAGATTTCATAAACATAGTTAAAATTAAGTTAAAAATGATGTGATTAAAACCTGTCCTTTTTCACAATAGTGGAGTTCTGATATTGTGGCGTTGTAGAGCTGTTAATACCCTAATATGTCATATCTCCCCTTGATACGCATATATGACTATGACACTGCTAGCACAACTATACATTAGAATAGCTAACTCTCATGATATAACCATGCTCCAGGAGTAATCCGGAGGAAGAAAAAGAGAAGCTACAAGCCATGATGACTGACAAGCATGGCCATGAATGTGCTGAGTGACGTCTGATTTGTGTCAGTGGTAATATCTGAGGACAGAAAGCTAATTGTTTTTGCAGTGCTTGGATAATCATATACTGTATAGCTACTGTTAAGGAACATCTGTTTACCTGCTTTGCCATTAGATATAATGGCAGTGATATTGTTGATGGTAATGATTCCAAGGGATAGATATGCACACACACACACACACACACACACACACACACACACACACACACACACACACACACACACACACACACA
>JBBPDE010035285.1:0-10229 GCA_037974605.1 Nannopetersius ansorgii
AGAGGTCATGGGTTCGAATCCTACCTTCAGTATACCACCACTGGGTCCCTGAGCAAGAACCTTAACCCCAAGTTGCTTCAGGGAGACTGCCCCCTGCAGTCAGGGAATGGAAGTTTGGATAAATATTACAGGATACCAGAGGCAGAAAGCAAGACAGATCCATCATGGAATGACCAAGAGCTAACACACAGGCATGGCTTTAAATACACAAGAATAAACAGGGTACAGCAGTGACTGGGTGGAGTTATAAAAAAACAGGTGAACACATTAAACTGGAGGGCAGCACAAAGGCGGAGACCGGAGCGAACACAAGAAGCACGTGTCTCATATAAGATAAGGCAGGATTAACAGAACAGGGAGAGACAGTGACTGTTACACGAGGATGTATATTTGGTATCTCTTCTTTCTGTTTACATTCTTTTTACCACACAGATCAGAACACAATACAGGAATTTCATTTTTAAATGAATCTTTCTTTAATGAGGCCTGTTCAATGCAGCCATAATAGTTGTTTTAGGGGAAAGTTTATTGGCTAAACTGTTTGAAGGAATCAGTCCATGTATGTAATCAAATCCCAACTGGAATGTTTTTCACAAAAGTTCTCGTGCTTCAAACACATTTTGTCAATAAAAAGGTAAATAAGCCCTGACCTTCGTTCCAGAATTCTTTTCTGCTAAAAAGTAGTTTCAAAAGCAGAAGGAAAAGTGATCAGTGCTGTTTCAGTGGTCGGCAGACTGATAAGGGTAGGAATAAAAAAGTGCTCTTATCAGATGCCTGGAACCCCTAAACTAGTCATTCTAGATGGATGGAATTTGCTTTATTATTTGTGTTTGATGTATCTAACACACATTTTACAGTGGTTGTGAAGTTATGCGTCATTACATTTGTTCTTTCTGACTGCCTCTAATTCTGATTAGAAACTTCTCAAGAATCAGCCATAAAGAAAGTGAAGAAACAAACTAAGTCAGACAAATCCTGCTGCACTGAGTAAAAGATTCAACACACAGTGAAATGCATCCTGAACCGCTCCTTACTGACTGTGCAAACATTATAAATATAAGTATAAATGTAAGTAAAATTTTACATTTTCAAAATATAAATCTGAGATTTTCTAACACAAATCTAAAATAAGTGACTTAAACAAGGAGCACCAAAAATGGTTTTGTTCATATAAATATAGCAGCAATATGTATTGTGCAAATGGAAAGTTAAAGTGCATTGTGCAATAGCACAGCAATATAAAAATCCATTTCAGAAGAAACAAGGCTCATGGGTCAGTTCAGTACACTTTATATATAAGAATAGAAGGTAATGATGTATACATCAAACTTTTGATAAGATCAGGTACTTGATTTTACTGTTTGACAAAAATATACCAGCAACTATGAAGATAAATATATGCAGATTTAGGAATTGTTTTATTAGTGCACACACTGTGATGAACAGCTTTTTTAGTTTTTAATATTTGATATTTAATCATATTTAATTATTGCATCATCACTGTTTCAGTCGCGTTAAAAAAACGTCCCAAACCGAAAATGCATTTTTTTGACCAGTGGTCGAATATTCTGTGCCTCCCTAATAAATAGTAATTCAAATATAAATTCAGCTAAATATAAATCAGTGTAGGGGATGCAGTCACATTCAGGCGCCTTCCGGACCACTCTGTTCAGACTGTGCTCTTTTTTAGTTTTTTATTTATCTATTTTTTGCATTTTTACTTTAGTGCGTTTCAGAGAATTCCATATTTTTAATTTAAAGCTACTTATTGTTCATAATGTTTGTGTCTTGGCCGAGAAAGACAGGGTGATGGCCGCTGTGCATCGGATAGTCGTTCTTTATCAGAAAGCAAAAAGTAATTTTGAGTGATTCTCTTGATTTTCATTTTGTTATGTCCCAGTTGTTTTATTACTGTACTGTAAAATAAATTAAAATGTCTGCTTTAATCAGCTCTCTAAAATAAGACGCTCCGCTGTAAAAATGATTGGTGAATAGCCCTACATCTTTCTGTATTTGTATTACTAAAAATTATACTAATTTATTACTGCATTTACCTCTTTATACCAAAGAAAATGCCCGTGCATGAATTACAGAACAGTCTGTATGGGCTTACCATAATATTTTCAATAAGGGTAATGTATTTAACTGAGTTTAAAAGGAATTAAAATGTATTAAAAATATTTAGGGTTTACACTATAAAGATTCTTAGGCTTTTCTTTAAAACAAAACAAAAAACGTGTTTTTTCATTATACGCGGTTGCTCTGTACTTTAAGCAGCAATAATGGCTTATGGATGGGGAAATCCGCTATATACTGTAGCTCATGTCTTGGTTTAGAGGAACAATGTAAAGACTGAATCACTTGAAATGCTTTTTGCAAGAAACCTCTATTACGGCCAAGAAAGCTTTGACTCAGCACCTATGGTCTTACCACTAGATTGTGAAAACCATGCAATTCATGTTCAGTTGCAAGCAAGTGATCCTGAGTTGTTCACACTTAGTTAGTGCAAGTTTAAAAAATGTGGACCACCTTCAAATTAAATGTATTTAAAACTATGCGCACATGCCCTGCAATCACTAAAAACAGGCTGTCCCACTGATGACCCTGGCCACATAATGTGAAGAACCTCCTGTATATTATCATATGACTAATGATACCCTGAGGCCATTTTATGGTTGGTCATGAAACGGTCAGTACTCCAAAGCAACACCAAAGAAACCACTGCCAGGCTATCTGATCATCTGATATCAGATTTGTAGCATTTGGAGAGAAATTCTTTTCCCCAGAAGACTTCATATCAAGGAAAGCCATGGAAATAATTCCTCCTATCTTGGGAAGGTTCCGTGTTGAAATCTGAATGGGAAAGGGGACTCATTTGCAATCCTCAGGAAAGTCTGGAGCACTTAGTATAACTTCCAGGTATTTTTTCTGCTGATAGCACTACAAGGAAACTGCACTGAAAATTTTTTTTGTTTGTTTTTCATAACATTTAATATTATCTCCATACACTGCTTTATTTTTACAACCTGATTTTGTTAGCACAGAAACATAGCATGTACCTTTAATTTTAAAATGTATTTTAAAAAATCTCTAGATGTTTTTGATTAAACCTGGAGTGACAACTTTTTGTGATTCATTACAAAATCATTATGAAAGGTTAAATCATTACGAAAATCATACACCTCTTTAAATTATGTACATGAAATATCTGTTTGGCCCATTGTGCTCAGGCAGCAGTGCTAAAACTTTTGTAAAGCTCCAGAATAAGAGACTGCACTGCAATTTATTTTTGAATCAGCATCTCTATGAGTGACAATCATTCCAGTCCAGTGTCTGTTAAATTCCTACACAAGCACCTCATTGTGCTCTATGAGGGACTGATTAGTGATCAGCTGAATCACATAAAAACACTCTCCTCTTACAATGAGACCAGTTGGATTATGTTTCAAGAGCAACTGCGTATAGTAAAATTGTTATGATGTGGTAAAAAAATGTCTAAAAATGTCTATTTTTATTTTGTAACAGGTGTTTTATTTGGTATGCAGTGTCATTTTCTTTGGTACTCTCAGTACAGCGGCATTTCACCATCCCAAGACCCGCTTTCTTAGTGTACTCTGGACATTACCAAAAAATGTATAGTTATATTTTATATGGAAATGTAGCTGAATCTATGTTAGTATTTATGTTACAAAATTAGTAACTGATTTTTTCCTTAATAATTTAGTATTAAAACAAAGGAAAAAAAAAATGTGGAGGTTATCTTTCCGAGAACCATTTGTTCCCTTCTCAGAAAATTTTTTTTGAGAAACTAAACCCATGACTGACCCGTTACTGTATTGCCATTTTGTTTAAGAGTTAACAAGAGATTTATTTTCTTTGAATTATTCAAATTCTGTAAATGCTGCATAATTTCTCTTATTTTAGTGGAAAAAAAATATTTTTATTTAGAAATTATGAGAAAAATAGTCAGCAGTTCTTAAAAACTATGGCAAAGTTGTTCAGTTCAATTCTTGCACCTATAAAAGAAAGAACCTGAGAAACATTTTTGCTGTGGTCTCTTTTGTGCCATGAGGTAATTGTCAGACTCTGGGGCACTACATGTGGTGTCAGTTTTGAGTAATAGGTTTATTGCAAAAGAGCTTGGTTTGTTCAGTGATGATTCCCATCAGATTCTTACATAATAATCTTACAAAACAAATGACTACCAAGAATTTAAAACATATATGAGAGTTCCTCATCAATATGGCTTAAAATTCTTTAAAATTAGTATTGTTAGATCCATTGATGGCAAGGATTTACAATGTGCTATGTATCTATCCATTCATCTAATCATCATCTATCCAGCCACCCATCCACTCATCTGTGTTTTTATCTAAGATCATTTTTATCTAATACATAATAAATAAGCTCTGACATCCAATTAAAATTCTATTAATCAAATAAATTGCCTTATACAAGGAACATCGTCTGACACCCCTACACACAAGGTAAACGCAGTTCAGACTGGTGTCAAAAACCTCCTGAAGACTCATCTGTTCTGAAAGCACCTCTTTTCCTAATGTACTTTAAGCACAACTACTACGTAAAGATTAGAACTCACCTTTGGTTCACATACTGTCCTGAAACTTGAGTGGATCCTTAAATTGTAAGTCACTTTGGATAAAAGTGTCTTCCAAATGAATGTAATGTAATAAATTCTGTTTATTACAAAAGAAACAAAAAATAATTGGTGTTTTAAGTTTATATGTAAAGCTGCCATAAAATTCAGATTGTATTAAACATTAAACCCCTTAAAATTCCAATCTTAGATAATAATTAAGTTTTATTATTCAACAGCTACATGGGCTAAACAGCATTTCTGCTGGAAGGTCTTAGTCAATAATAGAATATACTGGTCAGCATTCTGATAACTTTCACTGTAAAAAGTTCTAACTTTAACTCAATTGACTGTAAATAGTAAGTTAAAAGAATCATGATTTGCATTTCACATATATTAGCTTGTTAAAGAATGTACATCATGTCACCCAACCTCTTCAAATTGTGTCTCATAGCTCTTAATTACAAACATTACAGAACTAAAACAATCATACCTACTTTAATGTGGCTTATGCCGTAACTCAAACTCTTACATGCCTTTTCAGAAACATCTCCTTTCCAAACTATGTAAGCATCGACCTTCTAACATCTCCCAGACCCTTAGATCACACAACTGAATCCAGGCCAAGTCTCCAAGCATCTGGCGTCTGATAAGTATATGCTATAAATCCTCAGAGGACTAATGAACACACACACACAAACAAAAACCTGGTTCCATGCCGACATAAAAAGGAGACCTTCCTCATAAATGTCTAAATATATATTTGTTTGTTATTTTTTCCATTCATTTTGGACAACTTTGGTAGTTGTCCCTTTCCAAACTATGAAACATAATTTCATGGCCTCTTATTCTTGTATGAAGTGATTCTGTTATTATTTCTACATGTTTGTTGACAACTGATTGATAATCTTTTTTTTCTGATTTTGAAAAAAATTATATCACAAAAATGTCAGATCAATAGAAGTATGTTTTTTTCAACATCTAATCTGAAAGAAGGATTTTCTTCGTTTCCATGAGCACATTTGTACTTAGGTTAGAAATTACATTGTAAAATTGTCCCCAAATTTTTTGTAATATCTGAACACATTGTATTTTAATGATTGATTAAACAATAAAAAACACATATATTTAACAGAAATGAGTCATTTTTATGTGTATGTTTTACACTGGTCTTTATAGAGGTCTTTATAAATTAACTGTGCATGCAGAGAGATCTTAAATAGGAGGGAGAATCAAAAACACTTACATATTAATCAAATCTAATTAGTGTACCTGCTCAAGCACACAGCAAAAACTATTGTTCTTTTTAAGATTTATAGTCTTTATTTCGTTCACCTGTTTTTTGGCCCACTACTCCTTCGGGGGCTTTCGAGATAGAGACACCGTTCCAACTCTGACACGCCGGGACCGATCTGGAATAGCATGCTTATACACAGTTTTATGCTTCACCTTGTCGTTCGTTCGTTATTCCTGTTATACCAGTGAAAAAATGGCCCATAGGGAAAGAATAAGGCTCAACTTGTCCTGCTCAGACACGCTTTGTCCTGAAACCCACCAAACTTCGTGTGATATCTCAGGAAAACTTCCCTGACACACAAACTCAGTCGGTTATGACAAGCACAGAATCTGACAATCTTTTCCTTGTCTTTCACTTTATTTCAGCATGCTTGTTCACAGCTTTATGCTACACCTTGTCGTTCATTTGTTATTTCCATATTTCTGCCAAAAAAATCCCATAGAATGGGTAGAACTTTAGAACGATGATGTCAGTACCCAAGTTTCCATCCATTTTTTTGCGACATTTTGTTATCGACACACAGAATATGCGTAAAAATTGTGTGAAATTTGTTGTCTCCAGTCTGTTTCCATCCAACTGGCTTTTTATGGATAAAATGGTGTGCGTGATGACGTCACCCCCACCCCAAAATGATACATAATTTTGTGTTTTTTTCGGAAATGATCTACCTTTTGTTTTCCATGTGATGCCCCCTCCGGTAGACAAAGAAACAAAGAAGAAAACGATGGAGAGATTATTCAGATTACTGTTATTTCAGCTTCACAAATCATTGGAAATTTTTAAAATATCCGAAGACGACAGCAGAATGAAGCTTGTCTGATAACCTTAGAGCTCGAAGAAAGTACCCAAGTGCGACGAAACATGGGTATGGGAGGAGGTGGTGGAGAGACACTGAACAGATCATCTCTGGCTGCAACATTTTAGAACGACACGGCCGACGTTTGAGATGTGTGGATTCATCAGTCCTGATGTTGCGCCCATCACAGGTTGACACCGACCACCGGTTCCAACCCAAAAGCAGATTTTATCATGTGACACATTTATTTGCGTTAAAGCCCTTTTTTCCGACAAAAAGTGTTTCCAAAGTAGTTTTTGCGACATCTGAAGTATCGATACAGAATTTAGAAAGTGCATTCGTTCACTATATAGGGCACTATGTAGTGAACGAGTGAACGAGTGCTTTTTGGACACAGCTATAGTGTTCCCGTTCAGCCCGTGAACATGCCACAGCTACGAGACCTGGTATTCAACCTCAGGCCTCATTAAGAAGAAGTGTCTGACGACTGCTGCATTTGAGCAAGCACACTTAGCATTTTCTCTGCGGAAATGCAGTCTAGTTTTTACCTATTTTTTGTCATTTTTGTGCTTTTTGTAAATGAACACTGCATGAATGGAGCCTCAAATGCTCTTTTTTGTTTTGGCTTATCTGCTTCTCAAACACGCTGGCCTTTACCTCTGAGACATTGTGGAATTTAGTTGGCTGCTCTAGAGGCCACTGGGAGAGCTTAAGATGAGAAGAGTATGGTACAACCCATGGTGCATAATGTTTTTCTCAGAATTTATGCCTTCCAGAAACAGTTGGACTAATTAATGCAGGCTGGACAGCTGTTTAAAAAACTCTTTCTGATTAATTGCGTTTTCCAACTAAAAGATGAAGTGATCGATATCAAAGCTCTGAAAATAAACAGATCGCTTACACTTTATGTTACTTCATTGTGTGATGTGTGGCAGAGTCTACATAACAAGAAAGTTCAACATACTTTTTTAAAGTTATTCATCCTAATTATTTCTTTTTTATTTCCAATACAATTACTTCAGTGTGCTGTGAGGTCTTTTGAGAGAATAGGACTGTTATAACTGGACCTGACTGTGTGTCTGAATGCCTACTTTCCACACTGTAAAGTGTTGTTGGATACCTGAGCCACTGAAAATGTGCAGCAAATCATATGAGGCATGATGCATTGATGTTTTCCAGAAACCAACCAATCAGCCTATCTGTCCATCCATCACCCATCCATCCATCCATCCATCCATCCATCCATCCATCCATCCATCCATCCATCCATCCAGATAAGATCAACCTTTTGCTTCGTCACAGCAGAAAGTGGACAGAACCAAGTTAGGAGCAGCAAAAATTACGATAACAATAGAATAGATTTGTATAAAATAGAATCAAATAGAATCAAAATAAAGTTACCACGGAAATCAACGTGCCGAGATTGTATAAGAAACACTACAAAATGTAATGAAACAAATTTTTGCTGCCTGGTGTTATTCATTTAGTCATTTGCTAAAATTCTTTGAAAATTTGAAGTACTTTTACAGCAAAAATGTGTCCGATTAATCTAGATTGTAATTAATTAGATTTTTTTTTATCATGTGACACTTCTATAATAAACACGACTTGGGCAAAGACTGCTCATCTGACATTCTTCTGTTCTTTAAGTTCTCAGCCTAATTATTTTAGTGTTTTGTCAAAATTAGTAGAACTGCGCACGGGTTTTACATACAGCCTGCGTTTTATAGCCCACTTTCAAAGGTGTTAATGAGCTGACATGTAGGCTTCAAAGACGATTCAATAAACAGAACGGTCTAAACCGTGACCTTAAGTGACCTGAGACGAATGTGTACGCACATTTTACGTTTGCTCTGCAGGGCATCAGTTGAGTCCATGCAAGTTCTGGGGTTTCTCGGGACACACACCTGGGTCTCATCAGTTATTGTTAGGTTGGGTCAGTTTGTTTGAACAGGAAAATCTCCAAACTCTTCTGGAACTGATGACCCCTGTCACAGAGTCCAATAAACCACTGCCTCCAGTTCATTTCATGAAGTTTATTTTTCACATTTCTTAGTAATATAAAATGCAGTGGGGAGATCTTAATTTTAGGCCCCGCAAACCTACCTCCCGTCATTATCCCTTAGAGGGGCTTCACAAGGAAGAGCTGCCCAAAACCCAGCTGCACAGGGTGCACAAGTGCACAAAAGCACTCAGGAACAATAGAAAGAAAACACCTTAAGAGTTACATA
This sequence comes from Nannopetersius ansorgii, assembly GCA_037974605.1. Lineage (NCBI taxonomy): Eukaryota > Metazoa > Chordata > Actinopteri > Characiformes > Alestidae > Nannopetersius > Nannopetersius ansorgii. Next base: position 8,922 of record JBBPDE010035285.1, read on the forward strand.
AAGAACAATGTAAATAAACACAATTTAAGTTAGCTGCAGTTAAAATTAATAGCATATCAATATTATGAATTGTATTGAATTTACAAAAAAAAAAAATCTTTCCGACAAACATTAAATCCATGCAACGACTTATGAGTGGAATATGTAGGCAAATGCCATTCTTCAGAAAAATGTTTATTTAGTGTAAAGCTAAATTATATCTGTGCATAAATTAGGCCAAAGCCGGAATTTTGTACAACAGAAAAATATCATTAACATCATTAATAAGTATATAAAAATGATAGTAAGAATCATCATCAGAAGAGAAGGGTGAGCAGGGGTGGACTTTGTGTGCATTAGTTTTGTCCATTCATTTTTCACCTCAGTTTTTGACATCACTTAAAGGTTCCTGTGTGGTGTTTCACTGGATGTCTCTTTCATAAGCTGTTACACATCATGGCCTTCTTGGTTGCGTGAACGCACACCTATAACAGTTAACACCACAAAATAAACAAAATTAAAAATATCTGCCAATTTTCCAGCGTAAAAGGCTGTTAGCTCCGTGCTCAGTGAACTCTATTTGATGTTTTTCAAGATCTTTTCCAAACTTTCAAACTATTGGACGTCCTCAGGCAGTGCCTTTACAGCTTCCTCTCAGTGCTGAATCCATATTTCATCCCAGTGTTGGCCACCTGCTTCTATCTATTGATTGGAAAATGTCTCTTTTTGCATTCACAGAGCATTTCAGGGCCACTTTGTACAGTTTGCTGATCAGTATGCTTGCTTTACGTTTGGTTACCAAAGGTCTTGCAGCTGCATTAAATATGACCGCGAGGACTCAGCAATCTTCCTGAAAACTGTACTGTATTATGCTGTTGCAATAGTTGTTACCAAAATACATGTGTTACTAAACCGCCACTGTTTCCTGGTATCTTATCATGCATGTTAGGCAACATGATTTAGGCAACAATAATGGCTTTCAGAGGAACAGAACCAGTACAGGTCATTTACTTGTTACCTTCAAAAGACTGAAAGAATAACTTCTTAAAACAGGATAGTATAAACCTTTTCCAGGTCAGCAGCGAAGCCAGTGTTTGGCTCTGAAAGGATCATTAGTGTTAGGAGAGAAAACTGCTTGCTAATTATACCAGTGAGGTTCTGAAAGCTGTGGTGATTTCTCTAGTGGCACCCAGAACTAGTACATTTTTGAATCCCAAAGCAAGTAATAAAATGTAGTCTTTATACCACGCCTACACACACACACACACACACACACACACACACGCACACACACACGCACACGCACACACACACACACACACACACACA
>JBBPDE010035303.1:0-10228 GCA_037974605.1 Nannopetersius ansorgii
TTTGTGTTCTTGTATCAAATAGAACCAAAGTCATCATAATTTAAAAAACATGTAATAATAGCAACTGCTGTTGGGGTTTAAAAAACAGCGTCACATGCAAACGCTTATAATGAACAAAAATGCCCAAATTTCTTTTAACCCAAAAGAGTTAAAAGTCCTTTCAATGGATGCTTCTTTGAAGAGCAATATTTGATGTGTGAAGTATGAAGAAGTAAATAATCTCCACGTGTTTTACAACAATGTATGTTTTCTTTTTCCAGTACATCAGTTAGGGTGGATGCTGATAGCACATCAGAGAAGAAGCATGATGAGTGTAAAAAAAGTAAGACATTCCTTTTGTCTTCCAGGCCTTTGACTCTGTGGCAGACATGATCAAGTTCCACTCAATATTCCCCATCATTCTCATTGATGGCCGGAACCCCTCAACTCCCCATCCAAAGAGACACTGCATCCTCATGTACCCAATCACATTGAAGGACATGAACCAACTGCTCACCCACTGAACTCCCACCCCTTCATCTCACTCAGTGTGCACAAAAGGCTCATGAGACACAGTGAACTTAAGTTATTTTATTAAGCCATAAGGTAACACAAGCACATGGTGATGTTTAACACAAGACAAAGCAATGTACTGACAAACATCTCATGAAATAAAGGAGTTTAAGTCAAAACCAGCTTATTATTGGATTCAGGTATCTGATTAAGACAGAATTTCAGCCAAATTATATTAAATATTTAAGTAGTCCCTTTCTAGTTTCCCTCTCCAGGCCCCACCAACAAACAGCTCCCTAGCAGCCAGACAGGAGAATGCTTGTAAAAATTCTGTTCAGTCAAAAGAGAGGCTGGAATCATGTCGCTTATAGCCCACCTATTGCACCACATTTCCAGGGGTGGTCTCACTTAAAATAGCCAATAGTTTCGCACTGAATTTTGACTGTTCAAAACTATTTTCTGTGTTTATCAGGCTGGGTTGATGCACATGACAGTGTGACGATTATGATAAATAATGTGAGTCAAAAGAAGGAAAAACGATCCAGTATTTATAAGTGCTTAGAGGGGTATAAAACAGTGCATTCCAGAAACTGAGTATTGAATCTTAATAAATACTTGAGATTCAATTTAAATAACTGATTGGTTTTGACAAAACCAGAATTTCTTGTAGACTGAACAGGGTTTTTCCCAACATTCTCAAAGACCACAACTACCAGAAAGATGCAGAGATAAAGCACATGTGGGTGCAGCATGGATGGATACATTAGGAAGGACTGAAACTATTTCCTGCAGCTAAGCTGCCATAACAACCGTCAGGTAATCACCCAGATGACAGCCTGGTTGGCCAAACCCTCCAGACTCGTCAGGGAATGCTTGTTTAAGGCACTCAAAGACATACAATTTGGGCTCTGAGAAACAAAATATACAAGAGGGAATACCAATGCAAGAACACTGGGCCAGTAGTCAACCTATATACATCTGTAAAGTAATCACTGATACAGCAGGAGTCTGAACACTTCATTTCCCTTAAATACACAACTGCTGGGCACACGGTCCTGCTGTATAGCTAGCTACTTGTAATCATTTATGTTTATTCAAAAATAAAAATCTGCTTGGAATTTTGGCTGGGTCACAGGGTACGTATGGGATGGAGAAGCACAAAGATATACGACTACCTTAATGTTTATGAACCCTTTAGAATGATCTGCATTTCTGCGTAAATGTGATACCACATTAGGTTTTCACACAAGAGCTTAGTTAAACCAATTAGACAAATAAATTGTACTTGGTCATTTATTTATTGTGGAATCTGTTCCAATGTAACAGATATGATTGAGTGCACATGTAGAACATTCTAAAGGGATCTCAATTTTTTAATCTACAGAATCATACAAACAAATAAAAAAAAAAACATCCACAGTGGTGATGAATAAAACCAGACCCCAACCCAAACACAACAATTTTATGGAGATTCTGAGCTAAATCATTTTTCTTTGGGGGACTACCTGGCCTCACAATGGGTTTAGTTTTAGGACCAAAAGCTTCTCAAAACTCAGGTAAAATAGTAGCTCAGGGATCAGCGCATTTATCCCCCTTTCATGTAGTTACTTTCTATGAGGGAGCTTTCAGAGGCAGACGTCTGGTTCCATTCACCATCACTGTGAACCGCACTATCTCAGCGAACCGCTCTGAACTGCTCAGTGTATGTCTTAGATGCCAGATATGCAATAAATTTGGTTGTTTGCACTTCTTGATGTTTTACTTGTTCACAAAATCATTGTGGTGAAAGTAAAAGGAAAAAACAAATTCAGAGTGAATTCTTGCTGAAATCTTACTTTATATCTGTTTGGTGATTTTTAAGACCAATACGTTCGTGCTACAGTCATCACACAATGTGATGAACATGTAATTCAGTCTTTTTAGAGTAACAGGAGTGCTCTGGACGGACAAGGGAGACCAGCTCTTTACTGCTTACTGTACATGCTGGTGCTCTTGAAGTCATGCGTCAGTATTCCTCCAACCTGGTCTCCAACAAAAATGTTGAATGGTAGCACAGCTGAATGTTGGCACAGATTACAAAAATGGTGCTGAAACACCTCATACTTTAGTCTCAATTAACAAGTAAAATATTTACATATTAGAACACATATCATACAATACACATATTTACATGAGGTGAGGTAGGCCATCAAACCAAATGTCACCAAAACGTAGTGGTACTGAATACTCCATAGTAGAACATCTGAAATAGTAACAGAATACTGTGCCATGTTCCTGGATAATTACAAGAATTTCTTGCATAAACAAAACATGGGTAGAGGACATTCACACACAAAGTTATCAATTTGTGTTTGACAGTAATAACAATATGCAGTAAAGTAGTGCAGGTCCATGAAAGGTCAAACAGTGACAACAGGTGGTCATGGAATTCCCCTTTTTTGGAAGTGAAAAAGGAGGTTTTGGATGTCCTATAAAAACAAATGAACAAGTCAGAAAATGGTTACTGAACCATTTTTTCAGCGACACCTTTTAGAACAAGTTCAGTGACCTGATATGTCTGTCCCTGCACCTTCTTCAGTTTCATTTTGAACGAGGGACATTGCTGCGCAAGCTCGGCTGGAGTGTCACCATCCAGGGCATGGGGGCCATGAGCTGAAGATATCCAACTATAAGTCTTTACACCCACACTAACCATCTGGAACAGAGGACTTGGATGGTTTAGAACTACCACAGGTTGGTTCGGTGCTGGAAGTTTGACTGGTTGATCATCTTTTAATGGGGTTAACCACAATTTTTCCATTTTATCTTTTGCAAATATCTGACGGAGATTCAACACGACCTTGGGCGGCTTGTGTATCTTTTCCTTTCTCTTTTCTTTTTTATGTTTTTTGTGTGGAGGTTGGACATCAAAGTGTGCGAGTAAAGGGTATTGGTCTTCACCTGAATCCTTGTTTCCGCTTTCGGGTCGTTTCCTCTTTAAAACCAGCTTAATGGCCCTCTCTTGCATGTTCTGCTGGTCTGAAGTGCAGCAAAGTACAGGTCTGGCTGTTACGCTCTCTTCATCAACAGGTCTTTCTGGACCCTTCTTGGAAAACTCAACAAGTGAGTAGAAATCCAAACTTGGAATCCTGGCCAAAGCTACAGTGGGATTGAGGGGTGAAGCAAGAGGACTTTCTCTCTGCGCTAGCGAAGTGCTTTCGGACACAGATTCGGTCGTCTCCTTTTCCTTGTTTTGCACTGTATGTGTTTCACTTAATGGCAAAACCTCCTTTTCTGGTGGTGGATCATTTGCTGTCTGAGAAAAATCAGTTGAAGTACTGCATATTTCTGGCAAGACCGTGTCCTTTGAATCGCTTGGAAACACCGGCAAACTCTTCTGAATATCATCTGACTTTTCTGGTGCAATAGAATCATAGACTTTGGTCTCTTCCAAAAGACCGTTGTCCTCTTCAATTTTCTGACCAGATTTTTCAGTTATCAATCCAGTTTCTGCCTCTGTTTTTAGGGTACAGACATTTGAGTTATCTACCTTTGTCAGACTTTCACTACCTGAGTCTGTCTGAGGCTTCACTATATGCTTATCTAAAACCTCTACTCTGGGTTGAAGACTATTCCGTGTTGCTTCAGGACTAGGGCAGAGGGAGAAAACTGATGAAATCACAGGAAGTCCTTGATAACTAGATTCTGAAACTTCATGTTTGCTTGATGCTTCAGCAGCTTTACATCGAGCTTTTCTTGTAACATGCCCAGTATTTTCCATTTGAGACAAGTTTGGTTTCATCTGGTTTACTGAGGTAACTGGTCCTGCAGCTTTTACAAGTTCAGTTGATGCTTGACGCGTGACTTTGTGCAATTCTGAAGCCCTAGCAACTGAATTTAATACACCATAGTACCCCCCACTCGAAGATCCTTGTATCTCCGTTATACTCATTTTGGAACAAAGAACTTGCTCACCAGCCTCAGGTTCATCTTTCACATCTACTTTGACAACTGTAGCAGGCTCCTTTAGATGCAATCCTTTGACCTGCTGCTCATGTGTCTGTGAGCTGTTGGTGCCATGGTTCAGCCTTGCTTGATCATCTGTGGAAACTTTACATTTAAATGACAGTCTGCTTGCTGTGCTATCTGCAGTGGTGCTCAAACTGGGACTTCCCAGCTGAGGTCCAGCGTGGTTTTGTGGAACTAACCGGAGCTCCAATTCTCGGGTTCCATTGACATTCTTTACCTCCACCAGTTCAACAAGGCAGCCAGCAGGGATGGTAATCTCTTCAGGACATGACACTGTCAAAGGCCTGTTGTGTTCAATTGGCTGGTTTAAAGGTGCTAGCAATTCCACTTGGACGCTGGACTGCCCACTTGGCTCAAGCTTCTCAACAGGTTGCCTCACAAGGATGTTGGGCCGTATCCTTTGTCGACCGGCCTTTTCCACATTCTGAGTCCCCTGTGGGAAGGGTGGCGCTCCCTGTCCAAAGCGCTCGACTGGCATGCTGGGATGTGCTCCAGGTGGAACAGACCTTTGGACCGCATGTGCCACCTGAATGTTTTTGATAACTCCAGTATGAACTGGCCTCTGGGTTGGCTGAGCTGACTGCACGTTCCGAGCTTCAGCTGCCTTCTGGCCATACTGTTTCATGGGATTGCTGAGAAGTGTCCTCAGATGGGTGTTGTTTCCAACTGCCAAGGCAATCTGATCTTTTTGAAGTGCTTTTGACTGAAAGACTATCTTCTCTGTAGCTGCTCCCACTTGACTCTGAAGCACAGTTTTTTGCTGAGTAGTACGATCTGCAGAGACATAAACAAGCGGACTGTCTGCACCCATTTTTGTATTTGCTGCCACTTGACCTTGAATCAGTGTCTTCTGTTGAATGGCACGATCTGCAGGGACAGCGACATGAACTCTGGGTATTGCTCCCAAAGAAATGGACTTTCCAAAAGATATCTTTCCAGGAATTCTGTGATCTGCTTCATTAACCATAATATTTGGTGGATTACTAGTTTCTTGTGTAACTTTGCTCACTGCGTGACTACTGCCGGCCACATTGTGGGGCATGCCCACGGTTTTAGTAACAGGAAGGATGCATGTTGTGTTGCTAACAGACTGCGTTGTTGTACTGCAAATAAGCTGGGTCTGGTTACTGTTTGTTTGGTGCACAGGTCCCACAACAAGGTAGGGTGCACTGGCTCTGTTCTGAGACACACTTGGAAGAAGACTGAACACATTTCCCACTGAATGACTCACAAACTTCACATTTTGTACAGGCTCACCCAGGGTTCTTACAGCATCAGGGCACAGATCAACAGACCGTTGAGGAACTAGATGCTCCATTTGTGCAGTCAATAGAGGACAGTCAGAGCTGAAGCTGCCATTCGGAGGCTTTCCATGTATTCTCTGAATGTGTTTTACCATATAGTCCCTCCTGACCGCCCCATAGGAGCACCAGTTACATTTATAGGGAAACGAGCCTTTGTGCGAGACAATGTGCCGTTGAGACTCCACCCTAGAGTATGAGACGTGGCTGCACAGAGTGCAGGAGAAGGTCACCTGTTCATGATGAGCCACGTGTCGTTCAAACAGTTCAATATCCTTAGTTGAGAAGCGACACTTCTCACAGCAGAGACGCCTGTTCGGGTCTTTGCATGTCTCGTTAGTCTTGTTTTCCATCAACCAGACTAAGTTTTGTTGTAATCCAGCTGAATTCATGGTTCAAGACAAATTCAACAGCTGATTCAATTTGCTTTTTGGTATCCAAAGCCCGCAGGTTCAGTAGTCTAGATGGTTGTCCATATGTTGCCATCAGGGACAATCGCCATCATTTGACAAACGCCATCACTAAACAAGGAAGGGGAGAAAATGACAAAAGTTATAATGCTGTAATAATTTCCAAAAAAACTAAAGGTTTAATAGAGTGATCTTACACTGAACTGATGGAAATATTCTACCATTTCAGTGTGTACTGAATTTGTTATGGATAGAAACACTTTAGACAAACTCTTAGACATCAATTATAATGGATTATATGTTAAAGACTGATTTAAAAAAAATGACCTACCACCACCACCCACCTCCTTAGTGCAGGGTTGATTTTGAGATACAGAGCTCTCTAAAATATCTCATGTTTTAGGTCACTAATTGTATGTATTAAGTGTGTAATGTATATTAGGCTAACACAGTCAAGAACAAACAATGTAAAGCATCTCTATGGTATGGTATTCTTGGTGGATTGCCTTGGTCTTTACTTTTCAGTTTGAGTAAAGAAGGATTTTCACGTTAAGCAATCTGAACTTTCTCCACAAGGGAGAGTTTTCTGCACACAAATAGCCTCTGTGTGCGCCACTGAAAGGGAGGAAACCCACATCAGCAGGATCCCACTGATTGTTTCATCTAAATAAAATAAAATGTTTGCCGCTATAAATTGAGTGTTTAAGACTCAATTGTCAAAATGACCAGTAGATAATTTGATAATTCTGGTAGAAAATAGCAAGAGATACAATGTAAATTTTAAACTCTGCTGTGTTTTGTTTTTGTTGTTTACTAACTTATGCTTGTTTACAGCTTTAAACTGCATATTTGCTGTTATTTGTCTGTGTAAGTCAATTAACCTGATATGAAAAAAAGGAAAACTGTCAAAATTGATCACATTTTAAAAGACACGTCATATTATTAACATAAACACTCATTATCAAACATAAAACATCCCAGTATTCAACCTAAAACTCCTGCCACATATATTAATCAAAAAGCAGCAAACTGATCATATTTTCAAAATAAAAGAGATGACCCAGGACCATCTCTAGGGGCACAATGATGATGACATTTCAGTGCAATACTAATGTTTTTTTTTCATCAACAAAAACATTAATCAAATGGAGACTGAATTATCATCACAGATTACATTTATACACTCATTGGCCGCTTTATACACTCTTTAGACACCATCCACATTGTATCTGAACTGTAGTGGCCGTTAGATATCCCATAAGGTGATTCCATTGATGGAAAAACGGTATTAGCCTACAAACTTGATATTAAGTTTGTAGAGTTGCTGGTGAGTGGAAGCTCAAAGTGGTATGTAGAAAAAAAGTGGACAAAAAATATAGCTACAAGTGTGTTTCTAATAAAGTGGCCAGTACTGTGTAGTTACAAGGTGGCTGTTTCTAATAGATACTGGGAGCTACAAGGGAGGTGTTTGTACTAAAGTGGCCAGTGGGTGTATGCAAAAGGTTACTCAAGGAGTAAAATGAATGAATCTTAAATGTGGGCTATAATTATTAAGGCATCATTGAATATCAACGTAAATTCTAAAAATCTGATCAGAAACAAGAACACAGATACTGATATTATTTACATTTTGTCATGCATCCCATACTATTATATAGGCTTACTAACCATTAAATGCCATAGACTTAATAGTTAATTCACAGACACATTTTACATGTAAATTAGGGCTGGGCACGCTAACGCATTATTTACTTACACGACAAGAATTATTTTTATTGTGTATTAATCCAGGTTTTTCATCCTTTTATTTTGAAAATGTGTTGCCTTTTTGTGGTCGTGAGTGTGTACAGCACACAGCTCTATGCCTCAACATATTCTGTGCATTTTGTCCATATTACACCAACCATATTTACACCAACAGAGACGTTAATGACACTGCATTCAGATACATAGACTTTAATATGGAATCCAGCTGCTATAATGGTTTTTCTCCCTGTGCTCTGAGGGTAACCTTGTTTTTCTCTAACATACTAGATAAAAGGTGAATGCCCTGCAGGGACAAATAGCTTTGGTTTTATAGTTGATTTGATTAAATAAATGTTAAATTTAGAGAAATATTTAAACTGCAGCTGTGTAACTGTGTTAAACTGCTGTTAAAAAGCTCCTTAATTGTTTTTAAGTGTTTGCAAACCAAATGTTATTGGACTTTTGGTTTACTTTAAAAAGGAAAGTTCAATAAACTCAATAATTTCATTTTGCAAATAACCATGCGATTAATTGCGATTAAAAACTGTACACATACACACACACACACACACACACACACAATTATAAATACGTATATAGATCACGTGTAAACACACCACAGCACACAGTGTGAACAATGTGAAATTCTTTCCCATTTAGCCCATTCACCAAGTGAAGCAGAGGGCAGACACCTTGCTGAAGGGTACCTCAGTAAAGACACTAGCAGTTACATACATACATAAATCACAACAAACCACAATGAATCACAACCCAAAAAAGATTAAAAGCCTGAAATGAAGTGAATAAACCCGTCTGGGACACTATGGGTCTGTTTTTGTGGCCCTATGCTGTGTCCCCCGCAGCGCAGCGATGTTTACGAGGCAGACGCAGCTCCCGGCTCCAATCGTCAGCTCCACCTTAAGAGATGCAACTAATGCACGATTTAAAATGGAACCGAGAGCTGGAGGTGCAGCTTCAGCCGCCATGCTGGAGCAGGACAACAGACACCACCGACGCGAAGGAAGGGGGTGTCGGTGCCAACCCTCGCGCGTGACACAAATTTCTTTTTCTAAATATTTTTAAGACGCCCGTGCTCCATAGACAGAGGGGGGGAGAGATAGAGATGGAGAGAGAAGAGGCGCGTGGTGTCTGTGTTACAGCCCGAGTCCATTGTTTGAGCCCCCAGTCACCAACACTCCCCTCCACGTCCTCCACGTACAGAAGCAGAACCCGCATGCACCAACCTTTTCCTCTACGCTTTCGTCCATCGCAGGGCACGATCCGTTATTTAGCGTCGCGCGGATCTCTGTTTATGTGAGAAAATTTAAAAATAAACATGAAGAGGCGAGACGGGTCAGTTGTGCTGCTCCTGACCTCGCACGCGCGCACGCCATTGGCTGCCCTCGCTGCTGCAGTAGAGCTCTACACAGTCACGAGCCTCACGGACTTAACCCTGCACGCGCCGGAGAGGCACGCTTTGAACCACTTTTTCTTATCTTTGTTGTTATTGTTGTTTGTTTGTTTCCCGTGACGTAATCAATATTCGTGAACCGCAAGGGCTTGTGTTATAATCCACCACGCGTGTATCTTTGACGTGAGAAAGTTCATCCAGGGAGAGAGCTCTTTAATGCAATGGGCGTGGCCTGTGGGAAAAACAAGTACGTAACACTTCTTTTTGATGTTGCAAACAAATGTTAAACATTCTCTCCACCCACTTCCGAGCGAGATGATGTCCCATTTGTTACTTAGGCTTTGTCTGCCTACAAGGGTCCATAGGGTCCATTTCAAAATACTTTTTTCGACAGTCCTCACAAATATGCAATGCCCTGTATGTATGTATATGTATAGATCATATATAAAAGCACATATATTTTTTCGTGTCATTACAAGAACATTCAAATGTTCCAAATATGTCATCAAATCATCAATTTTGTGACATGGTCACATGAAATCTCAATACCTTTTTGTGATGTCAAAAAAACAACATATAACCACACATGTAACAGAGGTGGTCTTTTGTGACATCAAAGCACAGCAACATTCAATCGTCATAAATATGCCATCAAGGTAGAATTTTTTGATACCACGGTCAAATGGCCACAAGAAGAGTGTAAACGAGGCCATTCCGTGACAAAACACCAGTCCAGTAAACACCAACACCCACATACTGCAATTTTTAAAAACCTTTAAAGGCTTGTTCGCTCTCTCTCTCTCTCTCTCTCTCTCTCTCTCTCTCTCTCTCTCTCTCTCTCTCTCTCTCTCTCTCTCTCT
>JBBPDE010035339.1:0-10227 GCA_037974605.1 Nannopetersius ansorgii
GAGGGTTATCCTACATCTTCCTGTAAAGTTGAATCCACCTAGTGGTCTTCTCGCGTCAGAGCCTGAATCGGGTTAGCGCTCCTTAACTTCCTCCAGATCTGAGCCGCTCAGAGACGGGTCGCGGCGTCATGACTGCATCCATCAGTTTGTCTGTTCGTCTTTGACCTGTAGCGTCTTCCAGAGGGCAGGGGTGAGAACAGTAAGGTGAGGGGGTGAGGGGTTTTTAATGATGCAATTTTAAGCCTAAATGTCTCTGAGGGGGGGTAGAGTGGTCCCGTCACCCGCTCTGCCGTTCTCACCACCCAGTGCAGGTTCTTCCTGTCCTCCGCTATTCAGCAGTTGGGCAGGAGACTCTTGATGGCGGAGCGGTATCAAAGCAAACTCACGAATTAAAACAAAACTAAGCCTGTTTCTCAGACTTGACCACTTTATTAATAATGTTCGTTGTGCTGGAGCTGTAGGTGCTAATGGAATCACGTGTGTCTTTCCAGGGTGAAACCGAGTCTGCCATGGTTAAGTCCTGCGTGCGGAAAACCACAGACACTCTCGACCGACGATTCTGTCTAGATCTAGAGATAACAGACCGGTACGGAAATCTTTTTATTGCAACTTTCTTACACCCAACAAGTTTATACTGTCTAGAGCAGGTTGAGTGATTGATGTGATTATAGTTATTTGAGTGGTGTCATCAATTCTGCTTTGCTTCGGTCCCATTCTTTATCGATTCCTGTCTTCTCTAGACCTACTTTCTGCAGCTTCTTCTCTACAGTCATGTCAATATTGCAGTAAAGGGACCATTTGTCATGAGCGAACACACCACAGCACACAGTGTGAACAGTTTGAAATTCTTTCTCTGCATTTAACCCAGTTAACACAGTCAGCCAGAAACACAGCGCCCGGGGAGCAGTGTGTGAGGACGGTACCTTGAAGCGTACCTCAGCGGTGCCGTTAGCAATCCTGGGATTCAAACCCAAAACCTTCTGATTGGAGGGGCAACACCCTAACAACTATGCCACCGGTTCTTGCACTCACCACAGTGGTTACCAACAACTTCTCTTTAGCGCTTTGCCTGTGATCCGGCCCTGCCTGATGTGATACAGCATTGCTATTAGTGGTCCTGAGTTGGGTTTGTTCATTACTGCCTTTGAAACATCTTTAGTTATCTATAGTGTTTGTCAGTCCCTTTAACAATTTACATTGTTACAACATATGTAACAAGTGTAGAGTGCCAAAGAAGAAAGCAGCATAACCTGTAGAAAGTGTATATTCATGTGTGTATGTGTGCTTAACTGTAAAGGTAAACCCGTACTGTACAGTTTACACTGAACTCTCGCAGTGCTAGAATGTAAATAGTGATGTTACTCCTGTACAGACTGGATTGTGATTTATGCAGCGCCTTTTCTTTGGTATGAGCAGATAAATACAGTAATAAATTAATTTAATTTACAGTAATAAAAATATAGGGCTTTAAGAAGAACAAAAGGAAAAACACAAGAAACACTTGAGACGCTCAACGGGGGGAATTCTGGACTGCAGCTGCGTTACAGGGCAGCAGCCAATCAGCAGCAAAGAGAAATATATAATGTTCTCGGATTGGCTACTTTCAAACCTCCCGCCTCCGAGTACAGCTGACTGTAACGCCCAGGCCTCGTCCGCCAATATCTGCTGCTTCTAGGCATCTGTTTATATACATGTACACACACACACACACACACACACACACACACACACACACAAACTATATATATATATATATGAGTGTGTGTGTGTGTGCGTGTGTGTGTATATACAAAGATGCATAGAAGCAGCAGATATTGACTTAAATATTTGCTGCATTTAGTACCCAGCTTTTTCGTACTTTTCATACTTGTATTTATTTTGACTTTATATTAGAATTTGTATTGTCTCTATGTGTCTGTCCAATCATAACATAAAAAAAATTCTCTGGGATCAGTAAAGGTTTCTGTTTCTGATTCAGTGTAGTGCCAGTCAGAGATAGAGTGGTTGGTTAGACTCTCAGTGGATGGGAGTTTAAACTTGGACTTCATCATCTCCCTGCAGATGTTTTGCTGCACAGACTCCAGGATGTTAATGACTAGGTTTATAAGGAACTGCTCCTGTTCTGCCTCAGATTTGGCAGGCTTATACTGAAGCTAAAGATGATCACAGCTTGATGTTTCAGATGTATGAAATGGCCATTGCAGAGGATTTGTGTTTGTTTAATCACTTTTGAGTGAATTTTGAACATTTTTTATTAAAAAGTCTGCAATGTCTGTAAAGTCTATGAATCAATCAGTCTCTCAGTCTGTCTTTCAATTTATGCACCCATCCACACACACCCCAACCACCTGTCTGTCTGTCTGTCTGTCTGTTTGTCTGTCTCTCTATCCGTCTATCTGTCTGTCTGTCTGTCTATGTCTATCTGTCTGTCTATCTGTCTGTCTGTCTGTCTGTCTGTCTGTCTGTCTGTCTATCTGTCTGTCTAAATGTCTATCAATTTATGCACCCATCCACACACAATACAACCACCTGTTTGTCTGTCTGTCTGTCTGTCTGTGTCTATCTGTCTGTCTGTCTGTCTGTCTATCTGTCTGTCTATCTGTCCGTCTGTCTGTCTGTCTGTGTCTATCTGTCTGTCTGTGTCTATCTGTCTGTCTGTCTATCTGTCTGTCTTTCTGTCTGTCTATCTGTCCGTCTGTGTCTATCTATCTGTCTGTCTGTCTGTCTGTGTCTATCTGTCTGTCTGTCCGTCTGTCTGTCTGTCTGTCTGTCTGTCTGTCTGTCTGTACACCTCGCTGCCTTTTATATTTGTAACAAGTACTTTGAGGGTCTTAATGAAGGTCTTAAAATTATTCTGTTTTATTAATCTTTGACTAAAACAATCTTTTTTAATCTTTTATGAAAATAATGAGACGGTTCTTGGTTGATGTTACTGTTCTCTCTGTTTTTGCTGTCAGGCCAGGCACAGTGCTGACGGTCCAGGCGCTCTCGGAGGATGACTATAAGTTCTGGATGCAGGCGATGGGAGGGAAAGAACCGGTGAGTGAATCCGTCCCGTCTGTTTCAGCGTAACTTTTCCAGCGTCCGTCGCTTTTTCGTTGACACGAGTTTGTGGCCCGTGTCAGTTTTAGGGTTTTTTTTTTTTTTCCCTGAAGATCCATGAATAGAACAGTGGATGTTGCGGCTCCAGTTAACAATAGCACTTCCTTTGCTATAACTCGGCTTTGCATAACTTGGCTCATACTGCAGAAAAGAAGGGGGAAAAAAAATCTATTCTAAAGGCCTCGATGATTAATGTCGTTCTTACAGGTGCACTATCTGGGGAGGACGTTTTCAAAGGAACGAGGAAGTAAGTTTCTTTTCTCTGGCATAAATCTGTATTATATTCTAAACTAAATGTAGCCCGCTTCGCCCGAGAGACTGTAACTCTAATAAAGCCAGCAGCACTTTTTATTGTGAACCTTTTGGAATTGTTGAAGATCAGCAACATGTCAAAGTGCCAGAAACCCATATTCAACAAGGTCCTATTCTTCTTCAATTTGGAGTTAGCACTCTTTTCAGCAGCTTTTGGAGCAGCTCTGGATGTAATGGAACAGGTATCCGCTCCGAACGTCTCTGAGAGTTACACTGTATGTCCAAAAGTATGTAGATGCCAGACAGTCTTTCTTATTCTGCTAGTTTAAAGGCTTCCCCATTGCTGAACTAGGCCTTCTACTCTACACACAGCTACAATCTTCATAGAAAAGAGTTGAAAATCGATTGGAAAGCTCAGAAGAGCCCACACAAGAGCCTAAGCTCACCATGGACCGTGGATTAGACATGGATTAGATGCATTTCTGCCAGAAAATGCGAAGTGGTGTTGCGTGTTTGTTATAAAACCAATGTTTGGAGACCTCCAAACGCTGGTTTTATGGGTAAAAAGAAACAAAAATCTACTTGCAGCGTAGGATTCTCTTCACTCAGTCTCTTCACACCACAGAGGGAGTGTTAATTTGATGGCTCTTACCAAGCCATTGATGGTTAAGGGTGGCTGAACACGCAGCCACATTCTCAGTCTGAGTATTTTTAATGAAACTAGAACAAACAGCGACACGTTTTTGCTTAGTTTTAGATCATTGATGTCTGTTTATGAGTCTGCCTTTTGTTTCGATCCGCGTTTGTTTCTCCGCGTTTTGTGCCTCTCTGGCCGCCTTAGCTGTGATGTCACAGATGCCCTTTTTCACACGTTTTTAAAGCGACTCGTCAGCTTTCTCTCCCCAAACGTAACAGAGGCGACTCAACCACCAGCATCAATTTTTTAAACAAGCGTTACTCCAGCCCAACCTTAATACACGCGCACAACACTGATATTATTGGACGTTTTGACATTCGAATAATGCTAATTTTTCCAAAACTGTGGGAGGAAATGCCAAATTCCAGCCAACAGAATAGTAATAACAATAAATCCCATTATTAAAAGGGTCTACTGGGCTCTACTGGAGTGATGGAGCTCCATTCAATACATTTGACTTGATTTAAAGTAATGTTTGTGATTCAGACCGAACCATTCAGCATCAGTACTTGACCTCTTTAATGCTCCTGTGGCTGAATGCCATTAAATCCTCACAGCATCTAGCATCTAGCAGTCACACTCCTCATGAACACCCTTCATTTCAAAAGAAGCACCTGAGAAAACACGTGTCTACAGTCTTCTGGACATATACTGTAACTCATCTGTCATTATGCAGAGTGGACAAGTCTGTCCACATGGGATGGAGATCCCGGGCTTGTGGAAAAATTCCACTGATCACAGTCTGATCAATTTCCTCGTATTTGCACTGATATCAGCTACACATATTGATTCTGCGGCAGATATTTCCACATGCAGACCAATCCTTCATCCCAATCATCGAAAGCCAGTGGCACATCCAAATGCTCCAATTAAACCAAGAAGAAAAGTAAATTTGACATCAGCATGCCACGCCGCCGCCTGCAGCGGCTCCGACCGCCTTCGTGAGCTTAACGCGATAATCTCTTTTCTTCAGTAGATGCCCAGCTGGATGAAGTTGGGGTGAATTTTGTGAGAAACTCCATCAACGCAATTGAGACAAGAGGTATATTTATATTTATTGTGTAAAAAAAAAAAAACAAAAAAAAACCAGGGCTTAAAAAAGGTTGGCATGCCAAACCAAGTGTAACTTAGAATGCCACAGTGAGTCATAGCTCAGTCCTGACCAGTTCTCTGAAAGGAAGTTGAGGTTTTAAACCAACGGGGAAGTTCAAAATGCCAAGAACTTCCACCAGATGTGCATCCTCCACCCGTGAGCACCATTTAACGGGCTTCGGTTTTATACTGACTAAAGAAAAGGGACGTTTTCTTGGCTCTGACTTCTTTATTTGGGTTCTTTTTGCTCACTTTTAAATGAATAAAATGCCAAACCAGAGATTTCAGTTTGAATTGGCTCAGGAGGAGCTCAGCGTTGGCATTCGTCAATGGGATTTAGGGATCCAACAAAAAGGAAAAATAGAGAGAAGGATGGGGGGATTGGCAAATCAACAACTCAGTCACACGCAAAACCACCTCAGGGAGTCTCTGTCTGTTCTGATGGAGCATTTTAGGTTGAAGGCCAAGCTTCATAAGGACTCATGACACTTAAACATTTTAGGACTGACATTAACCTACAGTTTTGTTTATGAATACCTTAGTGTCATGAAAAATGTGTCCGTTTTGGTGTAATTTATCCTGATCTGATGCTTGTTGGAGTAAGGCTTTATAAATGTTAAAGTAGATTTATGTAGGTTCTTATGCAAGGTTTATATACATGTTATGAAGCCTGATAGTATCATCTGTGAGGATTAGACTGATATGTTAGATATCACATGTCTAGTGGTGTGATCACTTAATGGACCTCATGTAACCAAAGCAAATACTAATATAGCATTTTTTTTCTACAAGTGTGATAATCTTTGGAAGTAAAAAAATATGAAGAAATGAGGGGGGTCAAGAATTTTGCACAGTACTGTATCATTTTTTTGGCTAATAGTGAGTGCTGTAATATTACATTTACAGCATTTGACCCTTATCCAGAGCGACTTACAGTCATTAGTTACAGGGACAGTCCCCCGGGAGACACTGAGGGTTAAGTGTGTCGCTTAAGTGGGCGGAGTTAAACCTGCGATTTTGTGGTCATCGGGTTCACAGGCAAGTGCCACACCAATGGCATTAAATGTGTTTCATGTGTTCATTAAGCACACACCCAGGGAGAGCCTTTAGTTAAAAAAAAAATACTAATGAAAATTGACCGAAAATCAACCGTCAGCCAATTTTTCTATAGAGAAAACAGAATCAGTCCTGGGAATAATGATATAAGCCCCTTTAGTGAAGCATGCTAACAAAAATAATTAAATGAGCTATTTTGTACATTTGAACCCCTGTCGAGTGCAGGATAGTCCCAGGTTTCAAGCTTAGGCCAAAGTTTATGGGAGGACAGCGAAGCGAATGTGTTCTGTTCTTAAGTCCATCATGCAGTCCAAGCTGCAGTTGCGTGTTTGACCACTAGAGAGCAGGATCTGCTAATGGTTCCTCCTCACGGGCAACCTGTTGTGCTCAGTTCAGCAGAAACACGCCACGCTGAAAGACCCGGGAAGGATACAGTTCCGGTCTAGATGTGACTTTGTTGCAGGTTCTGTTACCATGGAAACCGCTGGTCAGCATGTTTAATGAATTCTCCTCACAATCTCCTCTTAGGTATCAATGACCAGGGCTTGTACAGAGTGGTCGGGGTCAACTCGAAAGTCCAGAAGCTCCTGAGTTTAATGATTGGTAAGTTAAGCTCTTATTTGCTGCTTGGAATCTTTATTTATTCTGCAGAATCTGAAATAATCAGCACTCTGCCCACTTCCATGGCCGCTGTTGCCGTGTTGGACAAGCACTCCGGAAATCCCGTTCAACCAAATGAGGACAAACCTCAAATGCCTACATTTAGAGGATACTACTCATATCATAGGGCATATGCGTTTGCAAATAAGTGTGTGTGAATGTGTGTGCATGCATCAGTATTATATCATAAAAACTACAAAATATACCCCAAAATATAAAATGAAACATAAAGTAAAAGTTACAACATTAAAAATATCAGCACAAAATGTGGCATTATATTTATTATATTTAGGGTGTCCAGTACTTAGGGTTGCCTCAGACAAACAACCTGCGCCCCAGCTGCCACCGTAAACACCCTGAGTTTATTATACATTGCACATTCTCTGTCCTGCCGCTGCTATTATTTGCACAATTATTATTTATTGCTGTCTACCTGCATTCTGCCTTTTCGCACACCTAACAACGCCAGTGCTGGAATACACCATGGCAGCGGTCCCCAACCTTTATTTGGTCACAGACCGGCTTAATATCAAATACTATGTTCGCGGCCCGGCCTTTAAGGAGCGGCAGATAAATATACGTATATTATACAAATAAATGATGCGCATAAAAATGGGGATGTTTAAAAAATATAATAATGGGGGTATCTTTAAAATATAATAATAAAGGTAAATCCAGTGTGAACTCGCAGCTTTATTAACAGCTTTTCCATAACAACGATCCAACAACAGAACAGAACACGGTTGCATTGTTTTGTTTTGTTTTTCCTGTGCGGCCCGTGGGCCGGTACCACGTGACCCACGGCCCGGTACCAGTCCGCAGCCCGGGGGTTGTGGACCGCTGCAGTATGGCTCTAAATGTGTCGTCCCAATGTTTTGTTACTTGTTTTAGTTTTGTCCTCGCTGTCTCTCTTTTTTGTCCTGTGCGTACACATGCAGTGTTGTGGGATTTCTGATTTTGTCCTTGTGTTGCTCCATTGTCCTGGAGGAACATGGTTTCATTTCACTGTAATGTGTTGATGGATGAAATGACTGTTAAACCTACAGGGGTGGAGGCAGCTCAGGGGGTCAGATAAATGCCGTAAGTGTAAATGTAAACCTGCTTGGCTTGAGTTTTTTGTTCCTCCCATGTGCAGGTGGTTTTAATGTTATCTGTGTTTTAAGCAAAGTCATATAGATGTATGTAATTTCAATCATCTACAAAAACAATGTTCGTCCAAGACCACAAAATAACACAAGACTACACAAGTGTGGGCAGAACAGACGCAGAGCGCGGGAAGACGTGTTTCTCCTGGCTCTGACTGACCGACCGAGGTCTCCCTGGATCCTGCTGCTGGAAGGTGTTCAGGTCCAGCAGGCGAGGCTTTACTGCCAGATGCTGAGGGATGATGGTGTTGAATGCAGGCTTTTTCTTTAGATGGTAGAAGGCCAGGTGAAGGGTGGTCTGTGAAGATTTGGGACGATACACACACTGCAGAGGGTCCAGTGAGGGGCACAGCTGAGTCTGAGGATGGCTGTGAGTGTGATGGGACAGTAGTCATTGAGGCAGAAGACCTGAAGACTTCTTTGGCCCAGGGATGAGAAAGTGAAAGTGATCATTCTGTCATACGTGAACACACCGCAGCACACAGTGTGAGCAGCACGAAACACTTCCTCTGCATTTAACCCATTCACCAAGTGAAGCAGGGGGCAGCAGGGGAGCAGTGTGTGGGACGGTACCTTGCTCAGGGTACCTCAGCGGTGCCTCGCGGTCTTGGGAATCGAACCCGGACTTTCTGGTCGCAGGGAGATGGCCCTAACCACTGGGCTACCAGCTGATAGGGGTGTGTTTGAAACACGTCTGTGTTTCTGAGAGAGCTATTGAAGATGTGAAAAGATCAGCTGGTCTGATCACTCAGCCAGGAATGTTGTCTGGTCCTGCATCTTAACTCTGATATCAGTCATTATAAAGGCCTTAGTGTCATGAAGGCCTTTTAACCTGAACTGATGGAATAAGGAATAAGGCTTTATAAATGCTTAAGTAGGTTTATGTAGGTTCTTATGAAATGTTTATATACATGTTATGAAGCCTTCTGTGAGGATTAGACCGATATCACATGTCCAGCGGTGCGATCCCTTAATGGACCTCATGTAAACAAAGCAAATACTAATATAGTAATTTAGCATTTTTTCTACAAGTGTGACTATACTAGTATGAATGAAACGTGGTGGCATCTGAAACTGGTCAGATTCAGGGACTGGACTGAAAAAAAAGTGTAATTGAAAGTCATTCAGGAAGCCTGGAGAACTTCTTTGGCCCAGGGATGATAGGGGTGTTGGGACGTCTGTGTTTCTGAGAGACATGTTGAAGATGTGAGAAGATCAGCTGGTCTCATCACTCAGCCAGGAGTGTTCTGCGTCTTAACTCTGATAAGAGTTCTCCTCACAGCAGCCGTGGTCAGACAGACCACCTGATCTTTGGGTGGAGGGCGGGTCACTGCTGGTCACTTCAAGGCATAAATCATGCACAGAAGTAATTTAGCCGCTCTGGAAGTGAGGCCTCACCATCACAGGTAGTTGGAGATGGTCACCTTTTCCATTGAAGTCTGGAGGTCTGGTCCTGATAACAGGCTGAGATTGTGTAGCATCTCCAGCCGTCCCTCTTTGCTGAGTGAGTTCCTAGTTGAAGCAGGGTTTGACTCTGAAAGGCTTAAGGGGCTTTCAGACCAAACGCGGCACGCGCTGCGCTCGCCGCGAGGGTCTACGCTTCCTCTCAAAAAACAGCGAGAACGCGCTGCGCTTGCCGCGGTGCTCTGCACAAAAGTGGGCGTGGTTTTCTAAACTCTCCTGTCCCGGAGTTAGCACTAGCACTAGCTCTGTTAGCACCGAGAGAGAATATGCTGTGGGCTGTAGATTCTGGACACTCAGAGAATTTTAAGATTAGCTTTAACACCCTCTGTGTGTGTGTGTGTGTGTGTGTGTGTGTGTGTGTGCGTGCGTGCGTGCGTGCGTGTGTGTGTGTGTGTGTGTGCGTGTGTGTCTGTGTGTGTGTATGTGTGCGTGTATGTGTGCGTGTATGTGTATGTGTGTGTGTGTCTGTGTATACAAAACATTATGAGGTTAATAGTGATATGTTCAGTATATCAGTGAGTTCTAGTGGGAGTCCGGTTGAATCAGGAGCTGCTGAAAAATAGAAAATAGAACCTACAGCATTAAAAATATAATATGAAGCATAAAGTTATAAGCGTTAGACTGAAGTTGAAGGAATATGAATGGTGCTTATTGACACTCATTTCTCCTGTCTGGGTGAGTTTCTCTCTCTCTCTCTCTCTCTCTCTGTCTCTCTCTCTGTCTCTCTCTCTCTCTCTCTCTCTCTCTCTCTCTCTCTCT
>JBBPDE010035374.1:0-10226 GCA_037974605.1 Nannopetersius ansorgii
AACACAGGACAGAAATAAACAGAACAGGTGATAAAGAACAGAAAAACAGTGGCCACTAGCGGCCACCAGCCCTGACAAAAATAGGGCTAAAATTTGGCTAAAATATGACTAATATATCTGTGGTTTTGGGAGCTGCTTTCTACATAGCATAGCTGGTGGAGGTACTTTGGTATTAGTGGCAAACCTGCTCAAAATGGGCCAGACCATGCTGTTTTTTTCATCCATGCACTTTTACACAGTCCTTGACTGTCTGGCATGCTCTCTGCATTTTACACTACTTTCCTCTTTCTTTATGATTCCCTCTTATTTATTTTTGTTTACTTAGTTTAGTTTTTTACTTAGGTTAGTTAATTATTTATTCATTTGAACGTGCACATTTTTCATTTATAACTCCTCTGCGATGACCGCAACACCACACTGCTCCTTAGTCTACAGCCGAGACCAGCAGGACAGCTGTGTCGGCGTTCAGCACAACATCCCCGTGGAGATCATGAGGAACTTTCCTGGCTACACAGCTGGGAAAAGATGACTACTGAAGAAGAAAAGATTTTGTCCTGCTCTCCTGTCAGTAGTGACTGGTAATGCTAGATCTCAATTGAATAAGATAAAGGGCTTGCGGTGGTAAAAAGGAAAGTTTTCCGTGAATGGAGTGTCATGTGTTACATAACAGCATGAACCCTGTGGTGGATCTAAACAGTTTTATATGTGCGAGACTGGACAGGGACCCGGGCAGAAGCGAGAAGTTGTTATGTAAACAACTGCTGGTGTTCCCCCAGCTATTTTAAGGTGAGAATGGCTGTGTGTACTAAACACATTGAACTGTTTGCAGTCAGTCTCCGGCCATATCTGCCCAGAGAGTTTACCCTCATCATTATCGTCATTGTTTGCATCGCCCGCAACGCTAACACAGCACAGGCATATGACGTCATCAGCTCTGCAACAGCGGACCTCTTGACTCGATGTCTGACCATGTTTGTGGCTATTCGTAGATTGCAAAACCAGAGACAATCAAACACTGGACCTGTTCTATGCCAATGCTACTGAGGCATACACCTCAATCTCCCTTGGCAGGGCTGCTATCCAGAGACAACCTGCAGTCATGAATACTGTTACTAGATGGAAAGGGGAGACAGAGGAAATTCTGCAGAGATGTTCTCTGTAATTCCCACAGGGACAATATAGACCATGTGACAGGCTGTATCACAGATTATATCAACTTCAGTTGGTAGCCTAGTGGTTAGTCCATTTGCCCTGTGATCACAGATCCGATTTCCAAGACAGCTAGGCACCTCTGAGATACCCTTAGCAAGGTACCTTCCCCACGCACTGCTCTGCAGGTACTTTGTTCGTAGCTGCCCACTGCTTCACTTGGTGAATGGGTTAAATGCAGAGGAAGTATTTCGTGCTGTTCACACTCTGTGCTGTGGTGTGTTCACGTTTTACCAGATTGTCACTTTCACTTTTCACTTCTGTGTGGACACTGTTATTCCCAAACAAATGTTCATTGCTTACCTAACAATAAACCCTGGGCAACCAAAGACATCAAAGTCACAATCAACAAGAAAACTGCATCTTTAACAATCAACTGCAGAGAACGTTCAGAAATGGTGACAAGAAATAGTTGAGACTGGTACAGAAGGAGATCAACACTAGAAGAGCTGACAGCGTCAACTGACATAATTTCATCAGGCTCAGAATCAGAATCGTGTCTATTAGCCTATTGGAGCAGCAAACATGCTCTGTAAGAGACATATGGGTGTGGTGTAGGCACATATACACACGTATTTTTACAAATTCCTTGTATGTGTTCGCTCGCATACTCTGCTAATACACACAATCCTGATTATGATTCTGATATGGCCCTGGGTCTGGGTCCAAAGTCCACTGAACACTTGCTGTGTCTGCTGGCTACTGCTTGCATGGATGTATGCCAACAGGCTGCCTGACTAATTGCCCGAACATATTGCAGCAGTGGTCGTATCAGGAAGTGTACCAAAACCAGGCACTGCATCAATTTACACGCGCAGCCGTTATAGGTATAGACAGTTAACCGCCTTTCTAGTGTTCACACCAAGATTACAGAGGGAAACAAGTCCTACAGGAGGAAGCTGGAAAGCAAACTCCAAGAAAACAACAACAGGGTTGTGTGGAATGGAATGCGGGCCATTACTGGCTTGAGACATAAGAGAGGTACTGGGATTGATAGGGATAGCATCCTGAGCAGCATGAGGGCACTGCAGGGGACTGTCCTATCACCCTTCCTCTTCACCCTCTACCCATCTGACTTTAGGTACAGGTCTCAGTAATGTTACCTACTGAGGAGGCTCAGGACTTTCAATGTCTCTAGGAAAATGCTCACTATGTTCTATCACTCTGTGGAAGAGAGTGTTGTGTTCTTTGCAGCTGTGTCCTGGGGAAGTGGAGTGACGATAGCTGATGCCAACAGGCTGAACAAACTGATTAAAAATGCTGTTTCTGACCTGGGTGTCAGACTGGAGAACCTGGCTAAAGTGTATGAGAAGAGAATGCTGAAAAAGCTTCTCAGTATCATGGACAACCCCTTTCACCCCATGCACGCCTCCATGATGGGTCATCAGAGCGCAGAACCGAACGCCTCAGGAAATCCTTCCTACTTCTGGCAACTTGTACTAATAATCTGTTATTTTATTATATCTGTTATAATAATTTGTTACTTTGTTAGTTATTTTGTTATTACATTTGCACTACTACTATTGATCTTTTTTATACTCTATATTATTCCTCTGTATTCCTCGGCATTGAGCATGTTTAGGACAAAAAAATTTCCCTCTGGATAAATTAAGTTCTTTCTTATCTTATCATCTTTGAAAATGTGATGAAACTTACCTGTTTGATTTCAAAGTTATATCCCGTTGTCACGGCAACGGGTAAACCCCATGATTGTGCTCTCTTTATTTAGCAAAACAAAACCTGGCATGGGGGCCGATACAGACAAACAGAGATGAGATATGTGGGATGATGGACTGAAAACCCTGGTCCACATGAACTGAACTTAAATACACAGAACATAACAGACAGAAACCAATCATCAAACATAATCACTTTAACTAAACTCCGGACAGTTGAAAACGTGAAACGAGAAACAAAACATGACCAAAATACCAAAATAAAAGCCCCAAAACAAAACCAAAACAGTGGCCCCTACCGGCCATTGGCTGAGCCGTGACAACCGTTGGTTTTTAATGGCATAAAGAGTGCTAGTGGGCCTGGCTACATTTGGCCTGAACACTAAAAACTGATTGCTAAAGTTAGGTGTCCATTACTCTCTATGTGATGTAAGCCAGAATAGAGGACAGATGCAGCAGTAAGCAAAAAAAAAATGCTTTCAATTCAAGTACAGTTCAGTCTTCCTGAAGCAGCAGTGGTGGGAGCACAGCAGTCTCACTTGCACAGAATCATCTACAGTGCAGACACATTTTCTGCACTTGTATAATTTTCTTGCTCCTCAACCCTTTTCCTCGGTCATCTCTTGCTTCTACCACGGTGATAGAAGTGTTCTACCCCGTGAAGATCCAGTCCTTTTTATTGCCTTGTGTTGCTCCTCATTCTTAATCACTACTGTATATTAAAGTGCTCAAGGGATACATGTGCTAAAAGTGGTGCCTCATAAAATGGATGTCCAGAATCAAATATATGATAAATGACCTAACTGCAATGCTGGAAATGCTCACTAATTCGATTAAGTAATTTAAAATGTCAAGGGAATTCTTGTTATTCTAACCATGATGGAATGTTCAAATGTATCTTTCGGTTATGATTATGATTTCAAATAATTCAAAGCATTATTTCATTTTTTACAGTTTAAAGATCTGGGGTTTATCAGAGCAATTATTGATTAAAATCCTGCAAACAACAACCTAGAACTAATGGGTGTGAGGACATGCATGTGTTCCATGTGGATTATGCAAATGCTGCGTATTCAGCATTAATTATTTATGATAAACCTTTCAGGAACTGAAGAAACAATTCCATGGAAAATATCCACCCCAAAATGTGAAAACAATGCTAATTCATCCTTATTGTTGTTCTTCTGGGGCAATTAGTGAAAACAATTTCTGGCAGCCTTTTCTTCTCAGTTTTCATTAATAACTGACTTATTCTAAGATATGAAAGTGCTGGAAGATAATTGCAGAGTCTTCAGTTTTATTCGGGAAATGGTTTTCATTTCAGAACTTCGGCTCACCATCATTGCCCATGGATATTTATTTTATTAATGAGAAATGCCAAATGTCATTTCATGCATTGTTTCACTAATGATTTGTAACAGTCTGTAGAGCATCGAAACAAAAAGATAAAAGAAACTTTAAGTATACATTCAGTGCAACATATGTTACATTGAATAACCTTACTATATTTATTACAGGGCTGGGAGTGATAAGATTGATTCAGTATACTACTAAAATACTACCATGTAATTACTAGAGATGGCTTAGACCCAATAGCAGGCTTTAGTATCAGGCTGATCAGCAGAAAGTGGTAGATCAGATATTTGCTTGAAAAAAGTATGACTCCTCTACAGTCCAGGACCAAATTTACCTAGGAACAGCATGTACAATAGATTGAATAGATACTGGCTTTTAATGTTTAAATGCACACTTCCTGCCATGAGCCAATGTCCTATATACTTGTCTTTGTTGGGCCTTGATGGACATGGACAGGTGCATGTAGGCTCATGCATTTTGGATTTTAATACAGAGTGCAGGCCATGAGTTCCAGGGTTGACTTCTTCACTGCCTTTTCTCTTTTTGCCCTTCAGTGTGATGCATAGATGATATGCATGCTGTGTTTTGGACAATGTAGTTTAGACTCAGCTGCATTGTTTAAATCACCCCAAAATATTATACTGTAACCCCCCAGTTATACGTGGATCAGGATTCAGTGATTCTGTCATACATTGATTTTTTTTTAGATCCAAACTAATAGTTTTACATGAAAATCCCCACAATAATGCAGAAACTGCAAATACCCACATTTTTTGCTTTTTTGTGGCAATAAATATATTTTTCTGGATATTTTCTCACAAGGGGCTCTCAGGGCAGGCTGTAGCTGACCTGGAAGCACTCTTTTCGAATTCCACACCAGGTTTGATTCCCCTCCACGGTGAAAACACTCAGATGCTTCAAACTCCACAGTTCGATTGATCTCCAGGATACCTTTCCAATGAGCCCTCTTTTGTATTTTTAGCCCGAGAAGATCAGGGGTTATTTACTGAAAACCGATCACCTCGCTGCGGTGTCCCAATGGCGAGTATGGGTTTACCTTTACATTTTTTTAAGGGTAATGCATTAAACTGAGTTTTAAATGAAATAAAGTGTCCTTGGAGCATATTTGGGTCATATTTAGGGTTTACACAAAAAAAAAAGACATTTTAGGCTTTTTTTTTTTCACTATATGCCGATGTTCTTGGAACGTAACCTTTCAAAAAGCGGGGGTTGTTACTGTATACTCAATTGTAATTGTAACAAGTAAAATTAGAAGTTAGACTTGGAGATTTCTTACCAGTCAGTATAAAGAACTGTACCCAAGGTTCCCCTTGGGGACAAATGCAGAGTTGCAGACTTACATAGTGTTGCTCGCTCTCTCAGCCCTGAGCTCCCTTGGAGTATGGAACACTCAGGAAACCAGGGATCCATGCAGTTATGTTTATTAAAGAAACTCAGGAACAAACAAAAACAGGCACGCGGGCCAACCAGGAACTAGAATCAGAATAACAGGAATGAGAAACAGGATTCAAACTAGACATCAGGAAAAATGAGGTGATGGACACATGGTTAACAAGAACACAAACAGACCTATATATACAGAACCTCATCAGTAAACAAAACACAGACAGGTGATAAACAAAACCCATGTGACACTTGAACAGAACAGGACATCAAAATAAAAGACCCAAAAGCATGAACGGAAACAGAACAAACCGAAAAGCAGTGGTCTCTAACGGTCGCCAACCGAACCGTGACACATAGTTGTCACATAACACCTGATACATATAATATCAATAACAATGTTAGATAATTTCATGTTAATTTATAAATTAACGTAGTGGAAGCATTTAGAAATTACAAAACTTAATGCGAGAAGCCGAAATAACCCAGGCAACAGAACCAATTTTTCCCCATTAGAGGACTAATCCCCATGACTGTTGAATGTAAAATATCTTGCCAGCTGTTTTAGAAGGTCAGCCCTCTATGCAAATAGCTTATCCTTAGAATCAATCATTCTTAAGGAACATTCCAAGAAATGCTTCCTGACACCTAGAAGACTGTTTTTGTTGTGACTAGACTAGACAGCTCAATTTATAACCGAAACTAAAATCACTGTTGACTGTGCACTGCCTGAAGAGAACTGGACACTCGCTTTGAAGATCTCTTAACTAGAGCTTACATTCACCACAAGACCATTAGTCAGATGGATGGCTACAAAGGGAGTATAACATTCTCAGTGGATGTTTTGAGCCATCCAATACAATGAAGTGATGTATCTTGCAAGCAAGTCTGTTCTCCCTAGTGCACTCTTACTCTAAGTATATCCCTGTAATTAACATGAGAGGTATATTACTGGGAGGGATTAGAAGGGACGGAATCATCTTATTTTTTCTTCTTCATGTAAAGTCCTCCTGCTGGGGGTATCATTTAACTGCATTTGGTGTTCTGGTGGACAGTGGACCACTCAAATCAAATTATACATAAAAAGGCTCAAGCCACCCAAGCCTCTTATAACATCTGCTTCCATTTAGACTGCAAATTGAGGCAGCATGGTGAAACTACATTAAAAAAGTGAGTTCACAAAGGTACTATGGGGAAATTATAAGGGAAAATTAGCTGTCCATGACAAATGTCAAGGTTAGTATGTGTCGAGTGCATATGAGTTACAAAGACTGACAATCTGAACAAACTCATGCCGATATATATGGGAGCATTTGAGTAATGCAGGTGGTTTACAGAGACAAACAGTAACAGGTTTGCATATCTTCAAAGAATTATTCTCTGGACTCCCTCCAAGCAAATGGTGTGTACTGTAGATCAAGTGCAATACAATTTCTCCCTCTGTTGGAACCTCTCTGTGTCTCCTTACTGGAGTGACAAAATGCTTTAAAGTAAGTGTCATGTGTATGGTGCATGTGACTGCAGTGGCTGAAAACAAAACCCACAAACACTAGTGTATTGGCCCGAGAGGACCAATTTATTTACAAGTGCCACAAAATGTGAAGGAATTGGCTCTGGGTGAGATAAATGTTCAGCTGCAGGTCTTCACTATCTGTGTCTCCATGTGCAAGAGACACAGAACTCTTCACACACCCTTCTAACTTGGGGAGATGTGGCTCCTTATAACCTATGTTATCCACTTGCCATTCAGAACTGGGCCTGTAAATTCCCTGCCAGTGACTGAGTGTGTCCGAAACCGTGCACTTGCTCACTTTTAGTGCACGATTTTAGGGTGTAGTGCGCTGACACTGAAAGCCGAACTAAAACTCAGTGAACTGAAAGTACCCGGATGCTGCACTAAATTCGGCCAGAAAACGCAATGCAGAACGATGCACACTATGTGCACTAAACGGGCGCCATTTTGACCACGTAGCAGAGGGGGCGGACTTTCAACGTGTTTTCGAGTTGGATAATGGCGGCAAACAGTGAAATACAAGCCCAAGCGGAGGCAGCTGGTTCGTATAAATGTAAGTAACGTTAATAAAATTATTTTACTGATGTACACTGCGGTAAAACCGGCAGATATTTTGGCAGCTGAAGAATCGCGAGCAAATGTTAGTCCGTCACTTCCGCTAAGTGCAAAACATTAGTGTTCCATTTAGGACAGCACTGACCCACAGCAGTGTGCACTACAGAAGGCAGTGCGCATTACGCACTAAATCTCAGTGCACTGACGGTAGTGCGTGATTTCGGACACACCCACTGTGTATGTCGAGCCTGGTCTCACAAGTTTTTTAATGCAGCCATCATAAAATACAATTTGATCAACATATGTGCTGCAATCACACTTTAGGGCTTTTTCATGCTAGGACAATGTTTCACTACTCTATTTTTTTAATGTGCACTGCATAATACCACCAGCATCAGTGGTAACTGGTGACAAAGGGACAGTAGGAGAGAAATAATGAATTGATTCCTTATAATTTTTATTGGCAAAGCAGTTGAAGTAGGTTGTCCCTAAAGTCCCTAACCCTAACACTAATCCCAACCCTAACCTTAGCGGAGAAACTGGCAGTTTTACACACTGCGCATTAAAATTCATAGTGTAGTAAAGTGCTGTCCTAGCACGAAAAAGTGAAACATTGTCCTGGCAAGAATTGTTTGCCCTAAAGTGTGACTACAGAACGTATTTTGATTACATTGTATATCGTGATGACTGCACAAAAAGTTGTGAGATCGCGTTGGTGTGTCCCAAGGGCAGCTTGGAATCGGTTCCAGTTAAGAAGCAGCCTGAAGTCAACCCAGCCTGAGTCCCATGGGCCAGCCTTTCCTGTGGCAGTAAGTTTTATTATTTTGGTGTGGCCAAGACACTGAAGGGCCGTCCAAACTGACCACCCTCTTTGATTACTTTCACACCTAAGACTTGAGCTATATTTATCTGAGCCACATAGAGGTGATGTGCGCCATCCGTCAAAGTGGACAACAGCAAACAGAGGGATCGAATGCATCATTAATCACAGGCTATGCCTGCACAGTCAAGACCTTGGATTGCCTTCCAATCCTCCAGTGCGGGCTGAGAAAATAATAGGATCATAAGATGGGTTTGCAATACTTGGACCATAAATTAGAGGTCAGATATCAGATGTCAAATCCTCTATGAAACTAAATAGAGTTAAGCTGAGGAATGGTTGTTTTTTCTGTTTCCATAAAAAGAAACCGTGTGCTAATTTGACAGTTTAATGACAGGTTGTGACAGCAGATTTCCTGCGTTAGGAAATATAGTAAGGAATGACTGCTGTTCCCCAGAGGGACTTTATACTGGTAGTCTCACAGTGACTCTATACAGCTGCTTTAAAGAGAACCGGCTCCATTCTTATTCACCTTGTTGACATGAATGTTCCCATATTTTAGAAAAGACAATAAAAAATTAACAATAAATGTAACATGCACTTTTAAAATTTTGTTTTCTGAAACTGTGTGACATGAACAAGTACCTGTCTGTAAAAAAAACCTAAGGATTTATGTTTTGAGTAAGCAACTTGATTGACTTACTAGAGCCTTTTAGCTGAGCTAAGTGCTAACCCATCTCCAATGAGGAGTATGTATGTTCCAATTATTCCTGGGTGTCGGAAATTGCTTTATGTGTAAACAGCCGTGCAAGAATAAAGAGAGGATGCTTGCTCTGTGTGAATTTAGACACATGTCTGAACTGCCTGTAGAATGACTTTGTAATATATACCTAAACAGTAGAGACAGAAAATTTCATGATTTAATTTCATGGGACGGCTGGTGACCTAGGAACTACTAGTGGCACCACCGATGTTCCCTTTAAGCAACACACTGGTTCACTTGGTGAAATGCAGGGAAATAATGTCACATTGTTCACACTGTGCAATAAAAACACATTCTTCTATATTAGAAGTATTTTTTTAAAGAAGATTTTTTAACACAGTCAATTAAGCTCTTAAACTCGCTGAAATAATCTACCCAATTATGGCATTTTCTATGAATAACTTGCGGAAATACAATGGAAAAATATGGGAAAATTATTAGGTCCAGTACAATGTTTTTCTTTACCACTCAAAATCACAATTTATTATTTCTAAATAAGATATAACTTATATTGCTTTTTAATGAATCATGAGATGAACTCACCCTCCCACATCATGCAGTGTGCAAGCCAACAAGGCTTCAACAAAGTATGGCTGAATTTACACACACTGTTTGGTGCTGCGAGAGGGATAATTAATGGCCATGCAGTCTTCTCAGTTTCAAATCACAAAATCTAAAATTATTTAAATTGGCTCACATTTATTTGTGAGTCTTAATTGACATTTTTAAGAATTTTCTGTAAGTATTATTAACTCATTTATAAACTCAATTGTCATTTAAGGAGCAAGGACTTTCCCTTTATAGTACTGATTCATGTGTTTTGACACCACAAGCATAATTCTGCCTTCCGCTTATATAATAATAATAATAATAATAATAATAATAATAATAATAATAATAATAATAATAATAATACATTTTATTTGTGGG
>JBBPDE010035400.1:0-10225 GCA_037974605.1 Nannopetersius ansorgii
GGGGGGTTGTTTGGATAATGTGCCGGGCCCTGCAGTCCCAAAGCCTGACATGACCGGTCCCCAGGACAAATAAGTTTAAGAAACGCTGGGCTAGGCTACGTAAATAAATCGAGGACTTGTTTCATACATGTATGACAATTAATGGTGTTATTGTTGCTGATTTTAGATCTCTTTAAGATAATGTTTGAGAAAATGATTGTACTGTAGCTAGTGGCGAGAAACAGTGGCAGGTGCCGTTCGGATACACCTGCCGCAGTAGAGAGACACCGACCCACCGTGATGCGTGTATGACTAAGAACGATGTTTCTGATTGTAAATCTCTTCGATATACACAATATTTCGTTTATTAAACATTTGAGAAAACAATTATTGTACTGTTGTTGTATTATATGTATTCAATGTAACTAATTTGCTTAACCCCGTGAGACCCAAATACAAAATTGACTGCATATAAAATGTATTATAATAAATGTAATATAAAAATACATGTTTCATTTAGAAAATACTACTGTATCGAATTTATGAAAGAAAACGTGTAAAGTCCATTCTAAAATGCTTATAATTAAAGCTTATACATTTAATTAATTTATGATTTATGATGACAGATTGTTTGTGTCTTTTATTTATTTGAATACATTTGTTTAACCATTTAAATTGTGTGAATCTTATGTTTGTCGCTCATTTATATTTATTCTATTTAGTCTGACCGCAATTTGTCATACAATTGTCATGAATTGTATATACAGTAGATTAATAAATATTGTTTTCAGTGTAGCTGGGAGCAGAATTTGCACATAATTACACAACACACAAGGTGCTGTACCGCTAGCTAGGACACAGGGGAAGCTCTTGTTCACAAAGACCTTGTAGTTCTGATGTTCTGGAGCTGTGGAGATGAACATTCTATAACATCATCTGACACTCAAAGTTCATATTTGACTCGAAATTTGCAGAGGCTACTTCAATATGTATTGTACTGTAATTCGTGCAAGCGTGTTTTCTTTGGTGTGGGCTGTGTTTAATTTACAGCAATAAAAATACAGGGCTTTAAGAAGAACATAACGAAAAACAGGAGACCACTCAGTGAAATACTCGAAATATCAGCACTGTTATGATTCGGGAATGCTGGAACACAGTATACAGTTGGTTTGTGTTCTCTAAACTGTTATATTTTATGTGGAAATTTAGATACATTTACGGTCATATTTATGTTACACAATTAGTAAATTATATTTTTCTTATTAATTTTATTTCCACGAATTTACGGGGGTTAATGATTAGTTAGGTTATAAGGCCAAGACTGACAGAGAGACTTTAACAGGAATACATAATGTAAGTCCTTTGTGTAAAGGAACTTTTTTATGTCTAGCTGGATGTCTAAGTTCAAACGATGGTGTTTTATCTTTACAGTGTCTTTAGGGGGAGAAATGTGAGAAACATTGTAGCCAGTGGTCACCAATTCACATCATTTTATTAGGAGTAAGGGGTCATCAAAAACCTTAAGCCAGGCATGTCCAATGTCCAGCCCTCTCCCAGA
Source organism: Nannopetersius ansorgii (assembly GCA_037974605.1). Classification (NCBI taxonomy): domain Eukaryota; kingdom Metazoa; phylum Chordata; class Actinopteri; order Characiformes; family Alestidae; genus Nannopetersius; species Nannopetersius ansorgii. The sequence goes on from JBBPDE010035400.1 coordinate 1,538, forward strand.
ATAAATAAACAATTTTAAAAAAATGTAATACCTCATTGCACCATTTTAATGCTATCTGGCTCTGCATCCGTGCCGCAATCCCTCCACTCATTTCGGCCACTGCAAAGATTTAGCATTAGCAAGTTATCTGTTCCTTGATCAATATGAAATTGGGTGTTTTGAACGGTAACATCTGTCACTATTTACAGTGATGAATCTAAAGCACTCTAAAGGATTTGGACTCTTGTTTTATTAAACTCATGAATAATATTTGGTTATAAATATTATGTAGCTATCTTGTAAAAGACCAGGGCAAAATTCACTTGTTTTAAACTTTAAAGATCCCATGACATGCTGTTTTGTATGCTTTTATATAGGTTTTTAGTGGTCCCTAATACTGTATCTGAAGTCTCTTTCAGAATTACAGCCACTTAGAGCCGAGGCAGTCCCACAATGTGATTTCCAGAGGACACGCCGTTTCTGTGTTAGTCTTTAAATGGTAACGAGGAAGAGTCGGGCCAGGTGCTGGGATTACTAATAATTACTTATGACTCCTGTTTAAAATGTTCATGAGGTAAATATATTGATCAAATTCGTGGAAATGCAAGGTTTTCTATACCGTTTGTTCAAGTTATCTGACTCTCTTGATGCGAATAAAAGACAGAATTGTGTTTATAGAGTTGTTCACGTCTGCCTAAGCAGATTATATTTGGTTACATTGCCATTTGAAAAATAAAGGTTATTGTGACAGTGAAAATTTTCATGTAACTTTTGTGGTTAAAAAATGTCAGAAGGAACTATTGGCCCCCGGGTATCTTCACTTAATTAAATTTGGACACAACTGCCTTAAGCAATATTCAAGCGAGGGTATTTTATTTTTACAACGGGTGTTGGGAGAGGAATGTGAGAACCCAGGTTTGTGTGTCGGACAGGCTCGGTTTTCTTACGGAACACGTGCAATTTTTTTCTTTAGTGAAACTATCATTACTGGACAAAACGTGCAATTTAAAGATGCAATTTTTCTGGTGGATTTCTGCTGTTATTATCAATGCCTGTCACTCCACACCTACAATGTGCTTATATTTAAATATTCCTGCACGCATTATTGCACGCATTATTGATGAAACTCAGTTAAAAAATTTCATCAGTAATTTCAGCCAGAAAGGCCAACCAACAGTCCTGACACAGAAAGAGTGACCGTGACACCTAGTGTTTAAAACCTGCACCTACAATTAAACAATGCAAGTAATTCACTAATTACATTTTAACTCAAAAAGGAAATGAACACAATTTAAGGCTAATTCAAAGCAAAACACTTCTAACCCTCTGGCGCTCCTATGGGACATTTCATTCTCTTTTTGACCATTTTATCTGTGTTAATGCAAATGGAATGACAGTTCTCAAGGGTCTGGAGTTTTTTCAGATCTTTTAATTTTTAACTTCAACTCATTAAATATAGCAATAATATCCTCCATAATATCAATAATATCCTCCATAATATCAATAATATACTCCATAATATTTTTGAACGATTGCTTTGTGCAAACAAACTAGAATTTGAAGGCAAAGGAATAAATATTTGAAACGTATGACAAGAACTTATGTTAGTTAAAAACTTTATGTAGTAAAAATAGCAAAAAAAGTATACAACAATATAAAACCTAAATTGTATGGTTTTACAGTGTAAGTAACAAGGAATTAAATGTGGTAATTTTCATGGGCCACGAGGGATGTATATACCTGTTGATCGAGTGAGTATATTTCAGATACTTCAGATGTTTCCATGCATAAAAAGCAAGCATTTATTAACATTAAGGCTCAGCTCTTTATCATTTTGTGCGGACTGAGGTGAGCCGGCAAGTGAAAATATGAAGAAAAAAAAAAGTTACTTTAATATAAAAATATCCCTCATTATGTGCACAGATAATGCAGACTGACAAAAACCAGATGTCCTAGATAATATGAAAGTAGTATATGGAACCTCTCATTATAACAGAAATATAATAACGTGGTGTAATGTTACACCGAGGGCGGTTCCAGCGAGTTAAAGTGGAAGTAAGCAGCAGTACACTGTGGAGAAGTGGGTGAATTTAAATAGCGGCATGTGCAGAAGAATGAAAGAACATCGATTTATAACGAAGAGAATCTGCGTTCTGCTGCTCGTTCTTTCGGTTCCGAACTCTGTTCTAGCAGGTAAGAATATTCACCTAATCTGTTGATAATACACAACCTGACTGCCAACACCACCGGCCGCTGGTCCAGCAAGCTCTAATGTCCATTTCCACTCTAGCTCTCATACTGTCCTATGCGAAAAACTCGCTCACCAAATGTTTACTAATATGCAGGTAAAAGCTTTTAGGTATTTTACATACATACATACACTACAGGAGCAATTGGATTTTTTAGTGTTTAGCTTGTGATCTAAAAGGAACGTTGTTTTATCTTAGTCTGCACTTGTACACTGCTGTTGATGACAGTAAAGTGAACCTTAACTTTAATCTTAATCATAGACTCGGCCTTCCAGCTAGCCTCTAAGCTCACAAACGCTTTGTCGGGTAAGAGCTGTTGAGGTGGTTTGTGCGTTACGTAAACAAAGCCTGGCGTACGAATTCGACTAACGTCGTTCCTCACTGCTCACCACAGATAGAGTTTCTAGTAACCAGACTCCACAACACACTGACGGCACTCCCACGATGTAATGAGAGCTGACTGAAACTGGGTGTCCTCCAGGCCACAGTTTGACCAGCGATCAGCGTTTTCCCTCTTTTAACACCCTGACCCTCTAAAGAAGGCCCTACTAATTAGCTGATAAGATAAATCAGGTGTGTTTGGTGAACTGTGGACCAGTAGGATCATCAGTTTGTGTCAAAAAAGTATTTAGTCTAGTTATAAGGCAATCAGTCCAGCTCCCAAAAGCTTGACCAGACCCAGATATCACAGTTTTCTTTTGGGCTTTTCAAGATGTTAACCCTTTTGTTTCTAAGCACATTAATCATTACCACAGAACTTGTAGAGTATATTGTGAACACAACATACTTTCAGTTACTCAAATTAATATATGAATAATAATCACCTAATGGAGTTCAAATGTGAGAACATATTAGATTGCACACATTTCCACTGGCACTTAAGGAAACAGTGAAAGAGAGTTTTTGGGTTTGTTTAAGGAATGTTCTGTTACTAATTCATAAACCAAACGTTGATCTGCCTGATCGTGTTATAAATGTTCATGGGTGACATAATGTTCCAGTAATCTCCACACTTCCTCTCCATCTCTTGCAGGTTCTCACTCTTTGACTGTGTTCATGACTTACATTAATGGAGAAACACCGTTTCCAGAGTTAAGCCTCACATTGATGTTAGACGACATCACGGTTGGATACCTCGATTCAGAGACGAACACCTTGGTTTCCAGAGGACTTGATGAAACAGAGGAAGACGATTATGTTATTGACCCCAATCATATCAAGACCATAAGTTCCTACTCGCATGAACAATATATAGAAAGATATCTCTATATAACCTACCACTTAAATTTAACTCAAAGTAAGTAAAAAATGATTTTTAAAAAGAACAATACAGTGATATTAAACTAAACCTTCTTTGTAATTCAGTTTTCTGAATAATTCATAATTGATACTAAATCGTTTATAGTGGCTGCTGAATAATTAAAAAAAAATAAAGAATTAACAACTCGCACCAACCTGGAAATATTATAACATAGTCAGAACACTGCTCTGTCACTTTTTTGTCACCTTACAAACTCACACAATTTTCTAATACGATGAAACAAACCCACCGCACCAACAGATACTGAATAATAATCTTGAAACTCACGAGTCCATCATAGCTTGTTGTTTACGTTCTTTCTTTTTCTTCCATTTCAGGAGTTCATGTTCAGCAGAGACTGGTAACGTGTGAACTGATGCACGACGGTACTCCTGGACCACTTATCCTTAAAAATGCATTTGGAGGCGTCACACGGGATGAACTGAGCTTTTATGAAGGCCAACTTACGTATCAGAATGGTTTAAATATCACATCAGAATGGCTGAATACGCTTCTGATTATTGAACAGTGGCGTTATGAGAATCTCTACTACCCAGTGTGCATCAAAACCCTCAGGGGCTACCTGACAAAGAGAGGAAATCATTTGAAGAGGAGAGGTGAGATACTTCATTAAAAAAACATGTACCTAGGTAACTATCAACCAAAAACAAGTCAAATGTAGAGTAATCCTTCACTTTCCACTCTCATAGTTACGTTTTGGTTAAAAATGCCTAAATATGCTCCCAGAACACTTAAATTTAATTTAAAACCCAGTTACCCATAACAAAAATACACTGGACTCCTTCAGTGCTAGAATGTAAATATAGATGTTACCACTGTACAGACTGCACTGTAATTCCTACACAAGCATTTTATTTGGTATGCGCTGTCATTTTCTTTCGTATGAGCAGGGTAATTAATAATTTGATGTATGTTTAGTAATAAAAAATACAAGTAATTATCAATCATTTTTACAGCCCAATTATTTACTGTTCATCGGCAGCTAGTTGTAGTGACCCGCCGATTAAAGCAGACTGTCACAGGTAGGGTGCCTAAACCGACGCAGGGCAGAAATAAAAACCAGGCACAGGGGCCGTCAGAAAAACCAGAATCAAAACCAGGACTAAGGGGACAGGAGGCAAAATGAGGTGATGGACACCTGAGGATAAACTGACATACACAGACTTAAATACAGAACATAACCAGGGGAAACACAAGACAGCTGGGAACCAAGGAACAACCAAACAGAAAACAGCTGAGAACAGAACACGTGACAAAGGAACAGAACCAGAACAGACATGACAAAATAAAAGTCCATAAGCACACAGAACAGAAAACAACGGAAAAGCAGTGGCCTCTAGCGGCCACCAACCAGCCCTAACACAGACACTGGATAGCTACTGAGCTCAACAGCCTCTTTTTAATTTAATTTACAGTAATAAAAATATAGAGCTTCAAGAAGGACAAAACGAAAAACAAGAGAAAAAACAAGCAGTATTAACTTTCCCAAGGCAGCTTTCTTTGTGTTCTCTGGGAAGTAAACTTTTATACAATTATATTATAAATGGAAAAGTAGCTGAATTTACGTTAATATTTATGTTACAAAATTAGTGATTAGTAATTATATTTTTCTTAATAATATAGCACTAAAATACATGACGAATTATAGATTACCGAAATAAAATATTGTGGATGATATTCTAAACACTTCAATTTTATTTTAAATTTAGCTTCATAAAATTCAGCTCAATCTGTGCGTTCTAGTAAAGTCCAGAATGGCCATCCAGTGCGCGTACTGCCAGGCACCAGACGGCTGTTCTGGACTTTTCCAGAAGGCACAGATAACCTGTCCGCACCTGTATTCATTTTCAGCCGAATGTATTAAGCTGAATTTAAAAGCTTTAAGCTTCAGCTCTGGTAGATTCTCAGACTGTTAGCAGCTCTTAGTCTGGGTTTACTGGTGTCAGGGACATTTTATTTGGAGGCTACAAAGCACATATTTCTCACTGGAAAAAAGCATCCACCAAACACAGTAAATGTAAACCACGCAGAGAATACTTTCTCACAGCTACAGAGTGTATTAGAGATTACTGAACAACTCCACACACTTTGAGGGGAGTGTTTGATGATGTGGATGCTAAGTGGTTGTTAAGCACATTAGCTCCAACCCAAAATTAAAGATGAAAAATGTGTACAATAAAAATCTCTTCACTTATTCATTACTTTTACATCTATATACAAACCTAAACACGGCTTCCGTGCTGATGTGGGATTTATGTTCCTCTTCTGCAGTGAAGCCCAGAGTGAGGCTCATCCAGAGACGACGCTCAGTGTCGGGCTGGTATGGGGTGACCTGCCTGGCCACTGGTTTTTACCCCCGTCACATCAACCTGACCATCCTCAGGAACGGACAGCCAGTGCCTGACCACCTGATCACTGGAGGAGACCTGCTGCCCAACGGAGATGGGACCTACCAGATGAGGAAGAACCTGGAGCTCAGTGACGAAGAACTTAAGAAGCACAACTGCACTTGCAGAGTCACCCACCTCAGCCTGGACAACAAGCTGGACGTTAGTTTGGGTACTGAATTAAACATGCAGAAGAAAGTTCCTCAACTGATTCTGGACTTTTTGAGAATTGTTCTAAATGTGTGTTTCAGATCTTGATCCAGGAAAACCCATTGGGCCAGTTCTTATCTCTGTGTTGGTTGCTCTGCTCTTGGTGTGTGTGACAGGAGTCATCATCTGGATAATTTACAGGCGAAAGCATGAAGGTAAGAGAGAAGATGAAAAGAAACTGGTTCTGCAGATTTTGTAGACATGCACTAAAAATTGAAAACATGCATTGAAAAAGGTATTTATGGTACTCAGATGGAGTACTTGATAGTTCTTCCAACCATTATCTCATCATCCTCTCTTTATTGTCTTCTCCTGCAGATTCTCCTCAGAAGGGATATCCAGATGCCTCCAGTAAGTATTATATACGGACAGGTAGTGTTGTAGTCAAGACTGCCTAAACCGAGGCCAAGACATTGCTAAGACCAAGACACATTAAGACAAGACTAAGACAAGACCAAGACCAAGGCTGGTCAAGACCAAGACCATGACCGAAAACAGACTAGTGCTAGAATCGACATCACTCAGATCAACTGTAGAGAAAAAAGGCTGTAAAGTGTCATTACTCGTTAAATCAAATTAATGTTATCTTTTCAATTATATTGTCCATATGGCTTTCATTTAAAATCTCACAGATTTCTCATAGTTATGACAAATCAGTGTAAGACTCCCTCTAGGCCTGATGGAAAATGTTTTTGGTGATTTCTCTCCAGATGAATGGGACGTTTGTTTTTCTGGGACATTTTGCAAATATACTCTTTGTGCTCTGTGAAGCCAAAGTTAATTACTGCTGACTTTGCGGACATTTTCGTCTTGCGAACATGTCTTTGCCAACTTCACTGTGATGTGTGTGTACCATGAAGCACTCTGACATGGCTGGGTGTTGTCAGGTCCCAACAGGTTGCTCTTGGTTTAGTTTGTGGGTTGTTTAAGGAGATTTATTTATTTTTTAAAGTATTAGTTTTTAAAGATGACTAGGTTCAGCTGTGTTTTGTTTGTGTTAAATACTTGTGTATTATTATTGGTTAAGGGGTTTGAGTTGGAGGATTTAAGGGGTTGGTGTTTAGGTTTTCTTCGCTGGTGAACCATCATGTTTGCTTTGTTGTGTGAGTCTCCTCTCTCCTTTTGGTAACAGTATTAGTCTTAATTCTTTTTACCCTTGCTGCGACATATGGACTTGGAATGATGTGTGTGTGTCTGCCAATTGTGCATGGAGAACTATGTCAACTATTTAACCGAGATAATGCAGTCAGAGCATCTATACAACAACTGGCAGTAGGATAAGGACATAGTTAGTTAGTCGCCGAAGTGCTCCTTAAAGAGGTGGGTCTTCAGGCGACGCTTGAAGACAGCAAAGGACTCCGCCGAACGGAACGGAAGAGGGACCTCATTCCACCACTGGGGAGCCAAGATTGAGAAGAGTCTTGACACATGTTTCCCTCTTCTTTTAAGCAGTAGAGGCTCAAGACAAACTGTGATTGAAGCCCCAAGAGGACGAGAAGTGACACATCGTTTGATCAATGTTGTTATGTATGGGGGTGCAAGTCCGTTTTTGGCCTTAAAAGCAAATAATCAGCTTGTTCAGCCTGTTGGCATCAGCTGTCTTCACTGCACTTCCTCAGCATACAGCTGCAAAAACCACCACAACTTCTACCACAGAGTGATAGAACATAGTCGGCATTGTCCTACACACACTGAAAGATCTGAGCCTCCTCTCTAGGTAAAGCCGGCTCTGCCCTTTCTTGAAAAGTGTTCATGTTCTCGAACCAGTCCAGGTATCGGTAGTCCTCAACCACCTCAACATCTGTCCCTCTGATGGTGACAGGTGGGAGGGGGAGCCTGCTTCCTAAAGTCCACAATCAGTTCCTTTGTCTTTGTGATGTTTAGGTGTAAATGGTTCAGCTCACACCACTCAACAAAGCTGTCCACCCCACTCCTGTATTCATCCTCCTGTCCACACTCCTGAATTCATCCTCCTGTCCATCCCTGATACAGGCCACAATGGCAGAGTCATCTGAGAATTTCTCAGATGAGAAATGTACCTGAAGTCAGACATGTAGAGGGTGACGAGGAATGGTGATAGGGCAGTCCCCTGTACAGGGTGAAGGGGAGAGGTGATAGGACAGTCCACTGTAGAGGGTGTAGAGGATGGGTGATGGGACAGTCTCCAGCTGCGTCCCCGTGCTGCTCAGGATGCTATCAGAGCAGCAGCTTTTCAGCCGGAAATGCTGTTGTCCATAATTAGACAGTCCTTAATCCAAGCTACCAGTGGGGTGTCCACCTGTATTCCCTTGAGCTTATTCCCCAGCTGCGATGGTGTAATTGTGTTAAAAGTGCTTTTTGAATTCTACCTACAGCTGTGTCTCCTGGTAAGCTAGATTTAAAATCTTAAGTCTGTACTGTGTTAACTAAGATTGCTAGTTTTTTGCATTAGGCTGTCTGACTGCTTATTTTCTGAGGTGTTAGCTAGGTGTTAGCAGAGTTTCACTGCACTTGATTAAGACATTAGGCTCAGCCTGTGTCAATTGGGTAGCAAGTGGTGAGG
>JBBPDE010035411.1:0-10224 GCA_037974605.1 Nannopetersius ansorgii
AGTCTCCCGGAGGGGACTATCTGCCTGCTGGCCTGTCTGCCGGTCTATATGCCTGCCTATTTGCCTGCCTGTTTGTCATTCTGTCTACAGGTCTGTCTGCTGGCTTGTCTGCCGGTCTGTCTGCCGGCCTGCCTATAGGCCTATTTGCCAAAGTGGGGTCCGTGGAGGGACCTGATCGGCCTCATGTGGAGGGCTACTTGCCTGGCCAGGAGGGATGCTCTGTGTGGCTCTGGTGGCAGGGCCCGGACTCTTGTGCTGTGGACGTTTTGCCAGCCGAAGGTCTGCCCGGTGGTGGTCTTGCCATCGCTACAGTTTTGAGGGCCCGTGCCCTGGGACAGCTGCAATGGCTCGGGAACCATCAAGGACTGCGTCAATTTTTTTTTCTGGACTATTTTTGTTTTTTCCTTCCCTCTTCCTTTTGGACTGTCGGGGTTCTGTTTGTTTTTGGGTATCTGCTGCCCCGTTTCCGGAATTGTGTGGGGTTTTGGTGGTGGTACGGGTCGCCCCAGAGTTGCGATGTGGAGGGGGGGGGGTTATGTAACGTTCAGTGGCCACTAGGCCTATGTTTTCTGTCACTTTTATGTATTCATGTTATTCTTTTAGTTTTCTGGGTTTGAGTTGGGATTTAGGGCCTTTTATTTTGACAGCTCTAGGTTTGTGCCTGTGTCACATGTCTTTGTGTTCACCTGTTCCCTGTTAGTTTTCCCTAATGTGTCAGTGTATATAAGGTCCTCTGTAGTTCTTCAGTGTTGTCGGTTATTGTCCTCTTTTGTCCCTGTTTTTGTTCTGTTTCTATTTAAAATAAATCCTCAGTATGGCATCTCAACGTTTCGTCAACTCTGTTGGAAGAGGCAGCTCATGTTCGAGGGGATTCCTCCCCAACGATCATGACACACACATCACATGTGTGGAAAATTTAGTGATGGGAAGTTCGGCTCTTTACAGAGAGCCGGCTCTTGTGCCACGGCTCCCAAAGAAGAGCCAAACAGCTCTCAGTAACCAAACAGTATGTCCAGCTGACTGGTGGGATGGACAGTTCTGATGTGTCTGTGAAGGTCTGGGATTACGGTGGAACATTCTCTTACTGTTATTTCCATTTCACAGTGATGGCACTCTGCTCTACTATTCCCAATATCGTTAAACTGCAGCCAGGTGCTTTGTTTATGGTCATATTTACGTGGTTTTGCAACACACTCACACTGACTGCTGTCTACTGTCTCACTGACTGAGTGGATGGACAAAAGTTCTGCCGTGAGCAGAGCTGAGAGTGAGAGCTGTGCAGCAAAAGGAAAAAATGTGGGGAGCTGGCTCTCACTCGATGGGAGTTGGCTCTCCTGCCATTCTCAAAAGTGCTGTCTCACTACAAATAAGAAACAGCACATTTGCGAATGGCACAATCACTAGTGGAGATACTTTACTCTATCGTCTAGACACACAAACAGTATGGTGACCTAAACAATCTGCAAGTCGGTGTTAAAATATAATAAAAAATATAATAACATTCAGGATTTTTCCAGAACGCACAGTTTGCCAGTCCACCCCTGTATACATTTTCATTAAGGGTAATGTATTAAGCCGAATTTAAACCTCTCTTGCTCTGTCTTACTCTCTTTCTCTCTATGTCTCTCTGTAGGCCAGGAGTAGCCTACAAGCTGCTGCACATTGTGGGAGGACTAGGACTGAGCAGAATGTTGTTTTTAATGAACACAAGCACACTGGATTTTACTGGATTACCTGACTTTTATGGTGGAATTTTTTTTAGAATTTGGAGCTTTTAAAAAAAAAAGTAACAGTGGCAGAACACTACCCTGACTACTGGAGGAGCCCATGTTTTTTCCTGTTTTTTTCACTATATGCAGGTGCTCTTGAAACGCTTATTATATACGTATAGTGGTAATTCTTACCAAAGTCTTGGTTTCAAAGTTTTAAAATATCAAATTTTTAAAAAGTACTTTCTTTTCTTTTTTACTCTTTCATAACATGATATTAAGTGTTTTAATTTTTTTATTGCAATTAATCACATGGTTATATGCAAAATTAAATAATTAATTCAAAAGTAGTGTATTGCACTTTTATTTTTAAGACTACTATATGAACAAAAGTGCAAGAACATTTTGTTTGCAAACTACAGCGTTTGGAAGCCATGCATGCAGGCTTCCATTTTAAAGTTCTACTTTAAACCATTTTAAAAGTTCTACTTTAAAACTGGTGTGAGAGCCAACACCACTCTTTAAATGAAACCTAGGCCCACCTAAACTGAACCTAAATACAATACTTCAGAGCATTGTCACCAATCACACTAACGCAAACATTACACCACCAATTAAACACCATTACCACTGAATACCATTAACCAAAATCCCCACAAACCTAAACTGAAATAAGGATGACCCATACTGGCCATCCAACTACATAACCCCCCTGACCCTTACAGTACCACCCTCTCAATGACGGACTTCCACTGCGAGGGAGGGAGGGCAGGTGATGGCGGTGGTAAAGGACAGCGTCCTGTGGACCCCACCCTGTCGCCTCTTCCCAGAGCCCCTCTGCCAGGAACTCCTCAATGTCCACTGAGGCCGAGCCTCCTCTGGGGAGCCCCCCTTCGGGGATCTCCACCACGGCGTCCTAAGAGCCCTTCGTTGTTCCCTCACCTGTGACCTCTCACCTTGGGCCCCACCGTTGCTCTGAGAAACCCTAACACCCACCACAGCTCAGGACAGGCTGCTAACCCCCCGATATTAACCCCTTCCTCATTACCCGGTTTTATAGCCCCTGTCTGAAATCTATTTGCTAATAGCTGCGAGCTACCTGCTACTAGCTCTGCGCTAAAGGCTTCAGACCTGGGAGCTGGTGGTTTTAACAGGCGTTTAGCAGGCGTGGGGGGTGGCAGCCATCTTTGCCAGCGTGCGGGCACAGGTCGCTGGAGTTCCGCTTCTGTCGTGCTTGTGTGTGCAAGGGTTCATAGCCTCCTCGCTTTCAATGCACGTGTGCACAGCCTTGTCACTTTCGACACTCGTATGTGCAGCCTCGTTGCTCTCGATGCTCGTGTGCGCAGTCTCGTCGTTCTCAACGCTCTTAGTTCTAGCTTGCTACAGGCTGAGAAGGCCACGTAGCTTCAGGGGGCGGCGCTTCTCTCTGGGTCTGAGGCAGGAGCCACGCCTCCATGCTTTGTGTGTGCGCAGCTCTTCTGACACAGGCCGGAAGCGAGATCAGCTGCCCTAACTGAGGGCTCGCCTTAGAAAGCAAGCCGGTATGGAGGAGAGCCGGAGGAATGTTCTGGTCCCCTGGGCTGCTGGTTGCTGGGCGGGAGACGCTTACTCGAATCTAGACCCGAGAGGTCCACAAAATGCTCTGGATCAAGGATCGGGGATCCATCGATCCACCCATCCCACCAGAAGCCCAGGTCCACCTCCTCGTCAGCCTCCGACTCACCCCCACACAACAACTCGGTCACTGTAAAACTGGCTCGTCCTCTCCGGCTTACCCCCGAGCTTGATCCAGCTTGTCCCGTCCCAGACAACGTCCTCGTAATCCCCCGCGGCATACGGGTTGAGGGGTTCGCACCACCTCTCCCCATGCCCGTGTTTGTTTGACTGGTGGGTCTATCTGTAACGTTTCCCCACTTGACCCCAAGTAGAGCAGGCATGCAGGCAGGCTTCCATTTTAAAGTTCTACTTTTTATTTTTAGAGAAGGAACAAAACTGGCACGAGGGCCAACACCACTCTTTAAACAAAAGGAACAACCAGAAGCATAAACCAGCTCTTGGGTAACGGTGGACTGACAACCTAGGTCCACCTAAACTGAATTTAAATACAATACTTCAGAGCATTGTCACCAATCACATAAACATTACACCCCCAATTAAACACAGGTGAATACCATGAACCAAAATCTCCACAAACTTAAACTGAAAAAAGGACGACCCCTACTGGCCATCCAACTACATAAACCACCTGACCCCCACAAACACTTTAAACAAATAAGGAGCTTTTTAACAGCAATGTTCCCTTTAACACAGTAACCAGCTACAGTGTTTTTTTTGTTGTAAAATTCAAATTAAACATTAATGTAGTCAAAACAAATATAAAACCAAAGCTATTTGCCACTGCCAGGGCATTCATGTTTTATCTAATTTGTTATAGAAAAACAAGTTCCCTCAGAGGCCAGAGCATGGAGGGCAGAACCATTATAGCAACTGCAAAGGGAGACCAACGCCATATGAAAATCTCTGTATCTGAATGCGGTGTAATTAAAGTCAGAGCTGCGTTAACGTGTGATAAAATTAAGTAAATTATATTTTATGGAACATTTAAATGCATGGAATATTTAAAAGTCATGGAACATTTAAATGCAAAGTGCAAAGTATTATTTTTTACGGTAACATTAAATGCACACTTGTTGGTAATCATAGAGAAGTTTCATAAATCAGGCCGATGATTTCAGTAATGTTAATAAGTATACTAATACTGTGGCATGGTAAAAAAACAATATTAAATTTAATGTAGGAAATGAGTGTAAACATAAAATAAAAAAACGAAAATACTGATTCTTTGATACTGATAATTATTTTCATCTCCCTTCTTTGTCAGATCTGGAGTTTTCTTGATTTTACCATTTTGTTTTCATTTTTGATCTGGAAATGGAATGGGAAAAATCTAAATGTTATATCACATTGTCCTAATACAGACAAAAACAAAAATAAGAAATTAAGAGCCAAAAAAATAAAGAACATGTCAATTGAACATACTCACAAGGGTAGTAATACAAATGTGTGTGCAGATTCTGTAGGGAGGACAGGAATGGAAATCATAACACTTCACAGATCCAAATGGTTTACTGTTTGTATGTGAATATGTATTTTTGTACGTGTGCAAATGCAAGAACACTCATTTATTTCCTGTGTGATTCCTAATTCTTGCTGTAAACTGTTTGACCTTTCACATCTTTCTTTCTTTCCAACTGTACTTGTCCAGCAGTTCTGGGTTGGTGTAAGGTCTTTGCCAAAGCTTTTTTTGTTGTTGGAAATAATGAGGAACCTTCAAATAGACTCTAACAATAGAGAAATAATGACGACTACACATTTTACATGTACATAAATATGTCTTATTTAAATATATATACACAGATTTACAACATTTTTCTAAATGTGGAAAACTACCTTGGTAATAATAATCCGTACTGTCGCATACAAAGTCTGACAATTCAATGTTTAACTTTTAACTGGAGAAATACAGAGAGATCTACTGACCTGGTAGCCATCTTGAAATACTATCTGATGAGTTATGGACACTTTCATTATTATTACTATAACTGAATGTACATGTAATATTTTTTATATTTAGAATAAAAATATATTTTTTAATTATATTGGGATATTTTCATTTGAACCTGTTTCAGTTACAACACAACATGCATTCTAACAGAACTGAGTGCATTGTGGTAATCAGAATTTTAGCAGAAAATGCAACAAAATACCACATTATTTACTTCCTATGTTTAAATTACTGTTTGTGCAAGGTAAAAAACACTTATTGTGATATGATGTTATACAACTAAATTATGTAGTTTATATGGAATTTTTTAAAAATAATCACCCATTGTACAAAAGCACTGAATTCAGGTGGCCCCTTTCTTTCAGTAAAGGGCTTAATCTTAGCGCTTCAGCACACCAAGACATTTTGGGCAATGCCATGCTTCCAACTTTGTGGACACATTTTTGGGAAAGACACTTTTCTTTTCAAGCATGACTGTGTCCCAGTGCACAAAGCCCCATTTGGCACCATTTTGATGAACTTGAACGAAGATTGTGAGCTAGGCCTTCTCATTTCAATTAAAAATTCAAGATTCTTTATTTGTCATATGCATAGTCATACAAGTACAATACACAGTGTAATGTATCTGTGTCTGACCTCATAAATGCTCCACAGAATGAATGGCCACAAATTCCCACAGAAACACTCCAAAAAAGGCTCTCCAAGAAAAGTGGAAGCTGTTCTAGCTTCAAATCTACATATTGAAGTCTAGGTATTTGAATGCAAAGTTATTAAATTCCTTGTTGGGGTAATGTTCTAAAACTTTTGTCCATATGGCGTTTGTAATAAAAATGTATCCTCCCATGTCCTGACAAGGTATAAATACATGTGTATCTATGTGTGTGTGCGCACGCGCATCTATGTGTGTGTGTTTGCGTCTGTGTGTGTGTCCCACAAGAGCACACAACAAGCATCATGACATATCTTTAGGGACACCTGCTAGAAACAGAGCCCAGCAACCAGCATGGACAAATACACACACATACATAGGTGTTTCCTACCTTCTTCTGTTATGGAATATTTCTGAATCAGCCAATCAACAATATCTCGACCTGGATGAATAAAAACAGGAGAGCGTCTTCAGGACACACATACTTATTCAAAGTCATTCTGTACACAGGTCAGCTAAAAATGAGCAAAGAGTACAACATGAAAAGATCAGAGGGAATTGAAAGAATAAGCATACAAATTAAGCACAAGTGAGGATGAGTATTAAAATGTTATTCCTATTAATAGCCTGCTTATATTAATAAGTGAAATTTATAGCTGCTTTCAAAACTATATTTTTTGCCCTTTGGACAGGGGTAACTGTATTCTACATGCTACAAGTTTCCAGCAACACCTGATGTGAACCCTGCTACATAAATACTGACATAAACATACATAAGAAACTGGAGACTCCGAAGAAAACCCAGGCCACCACAAGGTAAACATGCTATCATGGTAGGACCTGCACAATAACATATTTATTGTAAGAATACAATTGTTTGGGCAGCGTTTGGATTTCAGAACACTAGCCATTAATAAGTGGCTTCTGGTTTGGGGGCTTTCTGCTCGTGGAAACCATTGTGCTGTTGAGAATATACTACAGATGCATTGGGTTGAAAAACGATCCCTTTAAGTCCATTAGCGAGCAGGAAGTTCACTATATGTGCTATTTAAGAGTCTATTTATAGACATATATGCACCGAGGAAAATCATTGTCTTGCTGGAATGTCCCTTTTTTCATTTTCAGCTTTCTGGTAGATGGCAGCAGATTTTTATCCAGAATGCCCCGGTATATTTCTCCATTCATCCTGCTTTCAATAATATGAAGTCTGCCGGTACCCCTTGCTGAAAAGCAGCCCCAAACCATGATGCTTCCAACCCCAAACTTAACTGTTGGTATGGTGTTCTTGGGGTGTGACAGCCAAAATAGAGCATTTAACTGTACTGAATGTGATAAGCATGTGTCAACTCCCAGGTCCAGCACCATGGCCTGCAAAAGTCTCACTAACGTTCCAAGTGGCTAGTGAAAAGAGACCTTTCACATGCCATGGGGTTCTTTCTACCGTGAATAGTGTATACGACCCTTTGGGGATCGCCGCGCCAGTCATCATAAAAGGGAAAGCCCTAACCCTAACCCTAACCCTTCGGGATCTCAAGGGCAGCAAATTACAGAAGGTGCTATACGCACAACAGTATAACAGAAGCTAAGAGGTGTGCATGTAGACTCATCTTTAAATGAGTCACATTATGTTAACCATAAAAGATGGGCTGTTCTCTTCAACTCTCAGTGTCCGTGCCATTCATGTGGATGTGATAGAGTACATGGATACCCTCAAGCTTTATAAATGCTTTGAGGAGGTTATTCGCTTTCCGTGGCCTGGCAAAACAATAAAATCTGATCAAGAAACAAACTTCATAGATGCCATGAGATCAATATTCCTTCCAGCCTTGACAATGAAGAGGTAGGGATGTTCCTTTCTAAATATGAGGTTTCTTGGAACTTCAATTCCCACAGTGTCATGTCAAGACAATGATTTGCAGAGGTTCCTGGGCTTTACCTCTGAGAGCAGTGTTTGAGAAGCCACTTACAATAGATGCCTCTGAGGTTGGGTTAGGTGCGGTGCTGTCCCAGAGCTATGATACCCCCAGAAAACTCCATCCATGTGCTTTCTTTTATAAGAAGCTGACCAATGCAGAACTGCAATACCAGCAAACGTGAACTGATGGTTAAAGCACCATTAGAAGAGTGGCTTCACTGCCTAGGAGCTAAGAACCCTTTTGTTGTGTTTACTGACCTATCTTGAGTATATTCGCCAGGTTAAGCAACTGTGCCCTTGACAGGTCTGATCAGCTTTGTTTTTTAGTAGATTAAATTTTTTTATTATGTATCGCCCGGGTTCTAGGAATGGGAAAGCAGATGCTCTTTCACACGCTCTTTCCTCGGCTTTAATAATGGACCCTAAAGTCTGGGACCACAATGCGGATATTTCACACATCAATTCGATCCACCATATACCCCGGTCATGCCTGACGGATAATGTGCAATTGAATGGGCTCCCACAACCCCTGCCACTGGTATACATAGGACTGTAGAGGTGCTAAGCTGTAAATACTGCAGGTCTACTCTTTGAGCAGATGTAGAACAAGCAGTGAAATCCTGTTCTGTATGCTCGATGACCAAGATCCCCCATCAATTGCCTGCTGGGCAACAAATGTCCCTCCTGGTGCTGCCATGGAGCTGTGGACTTAGTCACGGACACATCGACAGACCTGGAGTCCTTTGCTCAAAACAAATATTTATTTTGTCTGCAGAAGGAGATATAGTTAGGACTGCCCAGTGAGTCAGGGCAGTCTTAACTCAGGTAGCTCTCTCAGAAGAATACATCTCAGAACATCATCATTTATACCCTTTTTTGCTTGGAAAATTGCTTGGACTGTTATCATTCAAGGTTGGGTTAGGATAGCTCTGTACGTAGGAACCCATTATAATGAAACCCTTATCACCCCAGGATGCGCACAAGCAGTGCCACATTGTTAGTTAGCTTAGACGAGGAGACATCGAGACCCTCATAGTCGACCTTGAACCTTGTTCTAGTGCCATGAAGATAAGTTTCTAAGAGCCCCTCAACCCATACAGACAGAAACCTTAGAAACTCATCAGGCCATATTTTCACAAAATAACAAGTCTTAAGAAATCATGTTCTTCGCTCTGTGGAACAGTTACAAAACCCCTCTTAATGACAATATATGTGATTATAAAGCAATATACTAGGGTTGCAACCGTACAGGTATCCCATGGTAGGGCTGCACAATTAATCGAATTTTAATCACAATCACGATTTTAGCTGCCACGATTAAATTAAGATGATCGTCGGCAATTTGAATTCGCCCCCTGCTACACATGAGATCAAGTGCTTTCTCAACCAATAATTCAGCCAACCACCAGGGGGCGAACGAGAGATTATGGCTTTAGTATGCTGCCTAAAACAGGAGTGCATGTGAGTGTGTGTGTATGTGTGTGTGCGCGTGTATGTGAGAGTGTGTGCGCGCATGCATTTGTGAGGGTGTGTGTGCCTTCGTGTGCCTGTGTGCTCGCGCATGTGTGAGTGTGGGTGTGTGCCTGTGTGCGCGCACACGTGCATGTGCGTGCGTGAGAGTGTGTGCGTGTGTGGGTGACTGTGCCTCTTAAAGTGATCTAAACACAACACAGTATTCAGAGTAAACATACTTCAGCTACATTCACAATGTAGCTGAAGTATGTTTCTCTTTTTCAACAGTTACTGGGACACAGAGGTGACGTTGTGCAACTTTTACAACATGTGGGAACTTGCTCTCATTTGCCCTCCACCACACGAAAGGATCAGCACATTAATAGAGAGCGTTACCTTTTAACGTTCAGGAACCGTTATCTCAGTATGACTACTCTTGAGATGCTTAGCCATATTGCTTGTGTTTCCATTAGCATATGGGACATGTGTTAGGCAATGTTTACAAACAGCAACGTTTCTATTAGTGCTTTGAGACCACAGAGTGTTTTGAGACCACAGAATGGGGTGTGAACCGCAGGGAGAGGACATTGACAGCCTTACAGATTGCATCACAGACTACATTAAATTCTGTGTTGATCTATATGTCCCAATTAAATCCATACGTTGCTTCCCCAACAACAAGCCATGGGTCACCAAGGACATTAAAGCCCTCCTGAATGTGAAGGAGGCTTTCAGGTCGGGTGACAGAGAAGCAGCAAAATTGGCACAGAGACGTCTGTCGGTGAAGCTGAAGGAGGGTAGAGACAGCTACAGGAGGAAGCTGGAACTTAAGTTACAGCAAAATAACACCAGAGACGTGTGGAGGGGCATGAAGATGATTACTGGCTTTAACTCCACCTGCCAGACGACGGATGGAGATGTTGAGAGGGCTAAT
>JBBPDE010035448.1:0-10223 GCA_037974605.1 Nannopetersius ansorgii
CACACACACACACACACACACACACACACACACACACACACACACACACACACACACACACACACACACAGACAAAAGGGAAAACAGGAAAAGGAAAATTAGCTTCAAGAGGCCTCACATGGATACACAGTATATGATCAACATCTAAAGGGAAAATAAAACAAGCCAATTTCCTCTGTATAGTCAAAGTCAGAGTTTTAGACATAACAAGGATATCCCTCTTATCATGACTGTGTTTATAAAAAGGGACACAATGTCATAAGAGAAAAAAGTGAACCATGATTCTTGTTTGGCTAGCATTGCATTTCAATTTACAAAATTATTTCACTGTGTAAACGATAATGTGTTGTACCAAGTATGTTCATTTATTAATTGTAATTACATTTTCAAGGACATTTGCTCGTTTTACATTGTTTCTTAAGATGCCTTGGAGGAAATATTTTCTCCTTGGTTAGTGCTTTCTTTCACAGCAGTTAATACTATGTCTGTGTTTTACCAGAGCTGAAGGAGGTTTTGGCTAACTCCCGTAGCTACAAGAGGCTACTGTATGCTTGGGAGGGCTGGCACAATTCCTCTGGGGTGCCACTCAGGAGCCTTTACCCAGAATTTGTCCAGCTCAGCAACAAGGCCACTAAATTGGATGGTGAGCATGTTAAATTCATATAGACAGGCAGGGAGAACATGGGAAAATAAGATGGAGATCTTAGAATCAGAGGAATCAGAAGAAGAAGCAGAAATTAATTTAAGTTAAGCATTGTTGTGTCTCATGAACCCCATCGTTGCGATTCATGAACTCCATCATGAATCATTAGTGACATTTATTGCTGACACTAACAAAAGCATGTTGTAGTTTAACGCCAGAAGCTGCAAGTAATTAAAGAAAAGCAATTCTTTTAAAAGAATAAATTTGTTGTATTTACAAGTAGAAGAGGAGATATTTAAATTTGAAATTGTATTGTATTTCATTTGTCTGAAATAATAACGGGGGAAATTCGGATTCTAATTAGTCAATACAGATTAAATTGTATTTACATAGTTACTTAATTATATAATTTCATAATTACAAAAATTATGGTGATTACTAGACTTCATGGCTTTACTCGCAAGAGGCAGTGGATGCTAATACTGTTTTTTTTATTAAAAGTCTCAAAGCAAAGTGCTGAGTACAACCCATAAAGTGAAACAGTGGATAAATCAGGGATGCAAACCCATCTGTAGAAAACTCAAAACATGAAGGACATGGAAGCAAATTTCAATCAGTCTGACAATGTCCAGGGCCACAGATGAACCCATTAAAGTAGAAGGGAGGAAAACAAAAACTGGCTCAGTAGTGTGGCAACTTAGAACGTGAGAACATATTAAAACTGGGAGAAGAGGATGCGGGTGGGGGCTTGACAGTACACCCTCAGGGGGCTGATTCCTGTTAGACTAGGAGGAGAGTTTGGGATTGGTGTACTGTAAGAACCCTGGGAATGACTGCAGGACGTGGGCCGTCCCAGAGGGATTGCCTCAAGTCTTAAAGTTTGGAGGATAAGATGCAGGCGGGGCCATAACACATATACTGCTTTTCTCATGCAAGAAGTCATGCAACATTTTGTAACTGTGTGTGGTGGTTTCGGTTTATTCAATTAAAGCAGTAAACCACTATCCTTTTCAGGTTTTGAAGACACGGGTGCTTACTGGCGTTCCTGGTACGAGTCTCCAACATTTCAGCAGGATTTGGAGAGCCTGTTCAAACAAGTGCAGCCTCTTTACCAGAACCTACATGCTTTTGTCCGGCGCAAGCTCTACAACTTCTATGGCCCAAAGTACATCAACCTAAAAGGACCCATCCCTGCCCATCTACTTGGTCTGTACCCTATCTGGACATTGTTTATCACGAGTAGCACCAATCTTATGTGTACAAGTAATTTTAACACAGAAGGTTTCTTATGTGACTTGTTTGTGTTGGCAGGTAATATGTGGTCACAAACCTGGAACAACATCTATGACATGATGATTCCTTTCCCTAACAAGCCCAACGTGGATGTGACTAACACTATGGTTGCAAAAGTAAGCTAATGGTGGCTCTTGTTTTCAGCTGAAAATATACCTCCTTCTAAAGATCCTCTTTTAAATCAACATCAAAATAAATACACTTCAGCATGATCAGTTTAGAAGATCTTGAGCTTCATTTGACTTGTTTTATATGGAAGTAGCAAATGTGAAACCAACAATGTAATCTATGTGTCTGCACAGCTAGCTGGCTATACAATAAATGTCCTGGAGAAAGCTTTCCTGAAGCACTGATGGTAATTCGTTGCATTTTCTCAGGGCTACAATGCCACTCATATGTTCCGGGTGGCTGAGGAGTTCTTTACTTCTCTGGGCCTAAAAGAAATGCCCCCCAAGTTCTGGGAGAAGTCCATGCTGGAGAAGCCTGATGATGGCCGAGAGGTGGTGTGCCATGCCTCTGCCTGGGATTTCTACAACCGTGAGGATTTCAGGTGAGGAATTTCTAACTTTCACTCTGAGACACAGTGAGATTCCCTCTCACATTAAAGAGCAATTCCTACACTGAAGAGACTCTTCATTAGATACACCTCCCTTGTATCTACACTCATCAGCCATTTGATCAGCTCCACTTATCGTATAGGTGGACTTTACAATTACAGGCCATATTTCTGTTTCTATGCATCATTTAGTAATTTCCTGATTCTGATTCATTTGTTAGCCCCCTTTACACCACCAGTGGTCATCGCATTGGTGATTCTATGGCATCTTAACATTGTATGGGGTAAAGGGGTTTAACAAATGATGAAATTAAAAATTTACCAACAAAATCTATGACTGGATGGACAAAATAATTTTGAAAGAAAGACCTACTTTAATTGACTCAGTATGGAGCTGATTTAGTAAAGGTGGTTGCATTCCAATTCTAGTAAATGTTATGTTTGCCGGCTGAGCCAATAAGGGTGATGCAATTGCAGGAGTAATATTACATTAAACAATTATAGGACCTCCCTAGGAAGAATTAATGTTGCGCAATTTACCAAAAGAGTAAAAAGGGGCCCAAAAATGCCACCTTAATAATATTAGCATACTTTTAGACTGAAAAGGATATTATATAGTGTGATACGAAGTCTTTGCCCGTGACAGGATCAAGCAGTGCACTATAGTGACTATGGAGCAGCTCTTTACTGTACATCATGAGATGGGCCATGTGGAGTATTACCTGCAATACCAAGACCTGCCAGTGAGCTTCAGGCGTGGAGCCAATCCTGGTTTTCATGAAGCCGTTGGAGACGTGCTATCCCTTTCTGTCTCTACACCCAAACACCTGAACACTATTGGCCTCCTGGATACACTGGTCGATGATAATGGTAACTAGAAAGCAAATTAAAAAATGAAATAACCAGTAATTAGTATAACACTGTTATGGTTAAAATGTTTGATTTGATCAACAAATGCTTTGATACATTTTAGAGACGGACATTAATTACCTATTAAAGATGGCTTTGGAGAAGATAGCCTTCCTTCCATTTGGATACCTGATTGATCAGTGGCGCTGGGACGTGTTCAGTGGACGTACACCACCTGAACGCTACAATGCAGACTGGTGGCACCTTAGGTAAGTCTTTTTTTATGTACTTGTTAAGGTATTCTGATCATTTTAGGAAAGAGCCTACTGAGGGTCTCTGTAACACTACCAGTACTGTTAGGATAGATCAGGTGTAAATATGTTTTTAATGTACAAATATGAATGGACATTACAAAATGATATTTTTTTTAAAGAAAAAAATTTAATCAAACTATCAGTGCATGCTGAACTACCCTGTAGGCTGAATAGGATTTTTGTCAAAATAGGTACAGAGTATGTTTGTCCAAGTTTGTAACAATAGCTACAAAAAATGCTTTTATGGGGAGAGAATGGATATTTAAATACATCTTGTTCTTTTACTTCACAGGACAAAATACCAAGGCATTTGTCCACCAGTAAGACGGACAGAGGAGCACTTTGATGCTGGGGCAAAATATCATATCCCAGGAAATACTCCTTATATCAGGTGAGATTAAATTCACCACCATTAGGCTTTCGCTTATTTTTTTTTTAAATCTCATTAACATCTTACAATATCAAATCGCAGCATTTCTGGCTACATATTTTTCATTTTTCAGCCAATTAAAATGATTTGGTTTTAGCAGCTTTTTATTTTATTTTTTGACATATTTATTAATTGTTAAATTTTTTGCTTTTAATTTTTTTTTTTGGCACAAATGTTTCCCAGTTCAGTCACTGGAACGTAAACATCATCAGTGTAACTACTGTAGCACAAATAATTTTGATTTGATTTAGAATTTTGAAAAATTCACTATATGCATGAAACAACAAAGAAGTATTTTTTTCTTTAGTATTTCACTAGCTTTTATATTTTGCCAGACTTTTCCTGGCTTGTAACTTATTTTACTGCATTTTGTTTCATCTAATTATCATCTAAACATTATAATTATTATTATGAGATAAGCCAGCTGAGCCTTACATTTTACTTCGTAGGTACTTTGTGAGCTTCATTCTTCAGTTCCAGTTTCATCAGAAGCTTTGCCAGGAGGCTGGACACACTGGCCCCCTGCACAAGTGTGACATCTACAGATCAACCCAGGCTGGAGCTGTTTTAGAGTACGTACTGAAGCTGTCACATATCACATCTCTGTGCCAATGAACTAGAACTATAGTCTGAAAACAGAAATAGACAAAGTAAAAGAAAAGTTATGAAATCAGTACAAATGCAAAACAATCACTTTATTTAGTAAAAAGAAGAGAAAACATTAAATGAATAAAAAATAAAGGTTGCACTGCAATAGCTTCTATGATTGAGGCAGCAGAACAGTACAGAACGTTCAGAATGGGGGAGTACTGGTCCCTCGTGAGTTCTGTACTCAAACATTACTTCAGAAGAAAGCACCGTGACCAAAAACATTTGATGTAGCACTGCGGTATTGTTGTGTAACATATTATGAGATCACATGTATTCCAAGTGTGTTTTGCAGGGAAAAAACAGTATAAAAGGCAAAAACACATTCTGATGACTGCTTGACAGTGTTTTGGAGGTGACTGTTTTCTTTGTTTCTGTTTGACAGGAAGGTCTTGCAGGCTGGCTCCTCTAAGCCCTGGACAGAGGTACTGCAAGATGCTGTGGGTACGAACAGAATGGACGCCAATGCCCTGATGGAATACTTTCAGCCCATCACCACCTGGTTAGAGGAACAGAACAAACTGACTGGTGAAACACTGGGCTGGCCTGACTTTGAGTGGATGCCACCTGTTCCAGAAAGTTACCCAGAAGATGTTGGTAAGAAGCAGAAGTTGCATTTAATATAATGTAAAGAATAAGAATTGGAGTAAGACGGGTAATTACTAGACATCACTGCCTACATTTTCACCATGAGTTGCATGTGCACGTATGCACAGATATATGATAAAGCAAAAATCTAAGCTGACAGGCTACATTGCAATGTTTCTCACTTTCAGCTGACAAAATAACTGATGAGACGCAAGCAAAAGTGTTCTTGGAGGAGTACAACTCCACAGCAGAGGTTGTCTGGAATGCCTACACAGAGGCTTCATGGGCCTACAACACTAATATCAATGAAGGAAACAAGCAGATCATGGTAAATTAAAGTTATTTTTTAAATGTATTGACTTGGAAACTACCTATCCTACATGTCCATATATGACTCATGTAATTGATTTGAAATTTTTATCTCCAGTTGGAGAAAAATCTAGAAATGGCCAACCATACAAAGACGTATGGACTGGAAGCCCGCAAATACGACACCACTGACTTCCAGGACTTCTCAGTAAAAAGGATTCTGGCGAAACTGAGTGACCTGGAGAGGGCTGTGCTGCCTGATGCTGAACTGAAAGAGGTAGGAGAGGTGGCGGAACCAAGGAAAAGACCAAGATGGTTAGGAATTTTGGAGCGGAAATGAACTTTTTTTGGAAATATGACAATTATACCTGAAATTTGAAATACTGTATTACATTTAAAAAAAAATCTAAAACACTTTTTAAATGCTTTTTGCAAATTGAAGTTTTGAAATTTAATAGTTATGAGTAACAGACTAGTTTTCCTATAAACATGAAATATATTGTTATTTATATAACAGTTACTTCCAACACAGCAGTTTAGTTTGTTAAGTAGTGATCCGTCCATCCATCTGCATGTTTTATCAAGAATATAATACCACTAAGCACCAGCTTTTAAATAGTGACATACGTTTCAGTGCAGCTTATTAACATTTTGATTTTATACTATTTACACACACACCAAAGCAAAAACTCAAACCATTAGATACATTTTATAAAATAATGTTTGAGCTGCAGCTTAATTCTGAAAAAGAATGTGACAGATATTAAAGCCCGCCAGATGCAAAGTCCTGGGCTGTTTGTTGTATTTACATTTATTTTCCAAAATTGCTGTAGAAAAGTTTTAAATTATTTTTATTACAAAGAACATCACTACTGTAATGATGATATATGGTGACCAAATCATACCATGAAGTCGTTCACAGTTACACACTCACAGTTGTAGCTGATATAGTCCAGAGAACCATAGAATATGTCATATTCTTATTAAGCTATTCGTGCGGGCTGTGTCAATCCTGCCTTTTCTCTTTTCACAGTATAATAACTTGTTGGCCTCAATGGAGACCATTTACAGTGTAGCTAAAGTCTGTAAAGATGATGGAACCTGTTTAGCCCTTGATCCAGGTGAGTTTACTTTGGTAGAATCTACATTTACCTTACCTTATCATTACACACTCCTATAAAAACCTTTCTAAATTCACGCAATTTAAAGATTATATACTAGTTAAAGAACGGAAAAGAACATACATTTATCCAAGGACACTTTTGGAACACTCATTTTCAGAATATTAGCATTTAAACATTTAAAAGAATTCAAGCTGAAACAAAGACCACATCTGTCTTAAAAATCTCATTTTGAAATATTTTAGGATGAATTTAGATGATGAATAAAATTGGTTCATCACTGTATAGACTGTTTTTCTCCATTTCTCCAAGACATTGATACATAACAGCTGCAGTTGTGTGACAAAGGATGTTAAAGAGGATTTTTTCAAACAAACTGTTTTGATTAACTTGGTGGGAAAATAAAACTAGACTGTTTATTTTAACTTTTTTTTTTTTAAATGTATGATTCAAGCTGTACTGTGGTATGTCAATCTTTTTTTTAGACCTGAATAAGATCATCGCTGAATCCAGAGACTACGATGAGTTGCTGTTTGCCTGGCAGGGCTGGCGCAATGCTTCAGGAAGGGAGCTGCGCCAGAGCTATGAGAGATATGTGGAGCTTGCCAACTTGGCTGCCCGCAGTAATGGTAAGCGCCACAAAACGAAAGCCGTCTCTGTGGGAACAAGACGATACTGTAAAGTTCAATAGAAACATGAGAACTGGGTTGGTTTTGTGGAAAACTCTTGGGAGGATTTTCTGCCTATGAGTCCATTCATTAGACCAGACAGCAGAATGCATATGAGGAGCATGTAAGAATGTGTGTGTGTACACAATTGTATACTGCCAAAATAGTTCAAATTGTGACTTCTTTAATGCCATAGTTAAAACAAAAAATGTAATGTATGCAGTCTGCCCCTTTCTGTACTCAGTCAACCAGTGCTTTTTCAGTTTTGGACCATAGCTGCAAAGCAGATGTAGCTAACCCTGAATTAAAACATAATTCACTACAGTAAGTACTGAAGTAATTGTTAGAAGTGGCAAACGAGTTCTTGGAATTGTCTTTATTTCTGTATAAAATGGTCATTTATTAATGATCACAATTATATTGTAAGCAAGGGTTCACATGCATTTTCCTCTTACAAATAGGTAATACTGGATAATTTTCCTCAATAAATGAATGGCCAAGTTTAATATGTTCATCTTATTTGTCTAATTTGGTTATCCTTATCTACTTTTTGTGGAAATCTGAGGATGTTTAGCTCACATTTTTGCAAAAATTCTATATGGTTCACAAACATTCAAGCACCGTTGTAAGATTTGTAACTTCAAGTTATAGTGAAATCGAGTTGAGTACTCTAATAATGCTCAAGTGAGTTTTAGACAATATACTTTCATTTTCATTCATTCATTAATTTGTTCTAAACAACGCCAACAGTAACTCTTCCTTCCTGTGCTTGGTAGTAGTGTCTACTGTCAGACTTCTTACATGCTCCTAAAACACTTACCACTCATTTCACTTCACCTGGTCTCCTCAGATTTTCTTAAAAAAGCATCCCTGAGACCATTTTAAGGTCTTAAAGTTCGTTCCCAAACAAATCATACATAACTGTTTAAAACGTAGAATAAAATACATTAAAATTCCCTGCCCTGAAATGTTAAAACCTTAACATTTCAGTATGTTCTTGTTGGCATATATGTAGCAGGTGGTTTAATTTGTTGTACATGGCTGCACATATATTGTCATTGCAAGGTAAAAGCTACACAGCTGCTAACAACCAAAGGGCCAGAGATTCAGGCCAAAGTTTACAGTCAGGCAAAACAGTTTAAAAATGTTATTTTATGTTCAGACAAAAATGTGTGTGAAAGTCTGAGCTGCATTCAAATGTTACTTGACGCTTGCATTAACAGGTCATGCTGACAACGGTGCTTTCTGGCGCTCCTTATATGAAACACCTACCTTTGAGGAGGACCTGGAGGCATTATGGAAAGATCTAAGACCTCTTTACCTCAATCTTCATACTTATGTGCGCCGTGCCCTCTTCAAAAAGTATGGATCAAAACACATCAACCTCAAAGGCCCTATCCCAGCGCATTTATTAGGTAAGAATGAAACACATATGTCAGGGCTACATTACAATTCTACATATATATATATATACATACAGTCTTGTGCTGCAACAGTCCTAGGCACCTGTAAAAGTATAATTTAAAACTGTTAAGATGAGCAGTATGTTGATTTTTTCATATTCAAGGTTCTACATATATTCAATAAAACTAAAAAGAATAAATGCAAATAATATTATACAATAAACAGTGATTTTAGTTACAGTATATCAATGTGTTCCATGTGGAAGCCCAATATTACTTGTAGTAACCATCAGAAACTTGGTTTACTATCAAAAACTTTAAATATCCTCAGAAATGAAAACTTATCATCGGAAATCAATTCTTCATTAAGTTAAGTCATGCGTGTTGCTGTTGGAGTTTCTCAAATCCAAGCTGGAGGCGTTGAGTAAAAATGCGTTCCCCCTCACCAGCTCAAAAGTGAGAAATTAATCACTAAGATTAATTTAGAGATGTTTGTTTGAAGGGAAACGTCCAATAACACATTAGTATCAGATCTGCACCATCTGTAGCCAGCTTTTTATTCTCCTTCTTTTAAACATTTAAAATTTTTCACTTTCAATTTTCTTTTATTTCTTCCCTGATTTTATTCTGTTTTGTATTCTACTCCTGTAATCAGCACTGAATGACCTTTTGTATTTGATAATGTGCTATATAAATACACTTAAACTTAAACATACTGAGCCCACTGCACATTTTGATGGCTGTGTCCCATAGAGTTAGGCTAACCATGTATAAAAAAGGGGGAAGCAGTGAGAAGCGTAAAAATGATGAAGTGAATACACACAAATAAAACTCAATTTAGACTGGCATTAGTCAAATAGTGGAGCTTAAAAAACATAAGTAGATCAAATGTTTATCACTAATTTGGGAACTATGATGGACTTGAAGGGTGTCCACTCTGTTCTTCATTTCGTGTTTATAATTACTTTTATAGAAGGCAGATTAATATGCAATTATAGGATAAAAGACTGAAAACATCCATAGGAAAAAAGGGCTATTGACATGTAGCTGTATCAGATGATAAGTAATGGTCTGAATTTAGAAGCAACATATTGTACGTTTGGAAGCAAGGCATACAGTGCAAATCTGAGCCAAAATAAATTTTTTCATGCTACCCAGGAATGCATTAATATTCTGCTGCTGTTCGCATCAACTCCAAAAGAATCGGCAGGATTTAATATGCTTTCAAAAAACCAAAAGCGTGACTGTGTGTGTGTGTGTGTGTGTGTGTGTGTGTGTGTGTTACATTTACAGCACTGGTCTATATCTGTGTCTGGAATTATAGACACACACACACACACACACACACACACACACACACCCACACACACACACACACACACACACACACACACACCCCCA
>JBBPDE010035458.1:0-10223 GCA_037974605.1 Nannopetersius ansorgii
CTGTCATGGAACAGATCCGATCTGTGTCACATATGAGCACAAAATCGAAATTGGGTCACATTTAACTGACAGTGTAAACGAGGCCTTAGAAACACCTAACACCTTGAATATATGAAAAACCTGTGTGTTTGTTTGTGTAGATTACTACAGAAGAGGATAGCGGAGTCTTGCTGTATAAAGCAGAGAGTGGACAGATTGCTGTGGAACTTTACAGAGGCAGACTGAGGGTCAGCTATGATACAGGATCATTCCCCCCATCAGCTATTTACAGGTACACACACACACACACACACACACACACTCACACACACATTTTCAAGGAAAAACTTGTTCAGCTATAGACAACTTCATAAAATCACTGCAAATAATAAAAATGTAAAATAAACATACACAGCTCATTAACTCTCGGTTAAGCCAAACACACTGCTGAAAGAGTTTAGAGTAAACAGGTGTTTTAATAGCTTGAGTTAGTCCATGAGGAGCAGCCAGTTACCTAGCAACACCAATAAAGAGCTAATTTCTATGTTTATATTGCTAGAAATTATTTCATAGCATTGTAAACTGCACAGATTATAATGAATACTCTCTCCCTGTGTCTCTTTCTCTCTCTGTGCTCAGTGTGGAGACAGTAAATGATGGTAGTTTCCACGTTGTTCAGCTGGTATTGAGAGATCAGTCTCTTTCTCTCTACATCGATGGAGGAAGCCCCAAATCCATCCCAGTTGTAAACAAACCCAGCCCGGGGCCACTGTACATCGGGGGTGTGTAACAGACACACACACACACACACACACACACACACAGACACACAGATACACACACACACACAAAAAAAACACACACACACACAGTAAAAACCTTTTGCTTTTATTTTAGATTTTTATTCTTGATAAGCTTTGGAAAGTTGTTGAGTGAACAATTAACAGAAAAAAAATATGTAACAGTCCGTTTTTGACATCTAGTTAACTGGTTGTGTGGTGATGCAAATTCTTGACAGCCATTTACCTTCATCTGTGCTCGTTAACTGTTTCATCCCACTGGCTGTCTCTTAGTGGAAGTACAGTACTACCTGAAGTTCCCATAAAATACCTGGTTTGGCTCAAACAGTCAGGGGTCAGCTGCTCATGGAATTTCACAAATTCATACAATCACTAGAGCAGTGGTTCTCAACCTTTTTTCAGTGATGTACCCCCTGTGAAATACTTAAATCGCTTGATTTCTTTACAAGTGTAAGTGCATGGGTTCTATAAAACCAGTTTTTGCTGAGGGCCCTCTTGTGGAAATTGCAGACATAACACTCACTCACAGATCTGCAGTTTAGTGTAATCATAGCGCTAAATTTATTTTCTTTGAATCTTAAAAAGAAAACTGCACACAACCAGTCAAATGTTTGTACAAACATGTGTTTTTAACATTTTTATTGGTATTTAGAAATAAAGGGTAAGATTGACTGTTTCTATTCCTTTTGCTGTAAAACAAAGCAAAAAAATTCAAACAGTGTTAAATGTGAATGTTGGAAACAAATAATCTTTAGTAAAATTAGGTCTCTGTCTCTATGTACTCATTCGCTTCCTGTTGTCTCACTTTCTCTGTCTCTCTCTCTCTCACTATAGGTGTTCCTATTCAGTCCGGTGTTGCATCGCTCCAGCAAGGTTCTTCTGGTGGTAGAAACGGTTCTAGTTTTCACGGCTGTATCCGTAACCTGTACATTAACGACCAGCTACAGGACCTCTCTCAGTTCCTGCTGCAGGGTGGTGTGGTGCCCGGGTGCCAACCATGCCAGCGCAGTGTCTGTGTGCATGGGCAGTGCCACGCCACTGGTCAGTCTGCGTTCAGCTGCGAGTGTGAGCCGGGCTGGACCGGTCAGCTGTGTGACCAGCAGGTCAATGACCCCTGCCTTGGTAACAAGTGAGTTACTCTTGAATTTAAATACACAAATGACTTCCCCTTTAATAAGATATATTTAATACAGGCCAGTTTCTACTTTACAACTTTGTTAGCTGTTTATTATATTTTTATTATAATTTATTATAATCAATTATGATTTATTATAATCAATTATAATTTATTATAATTTAATTAATAATTAAATATCTAGATTTCCACAAGAAAATTCAAAGTTTGATTGCTATAAAAGCAGCGTTTGAAGTAGGGCATTAATGATTTTTTTCAACAAAGTCGAACACGCAGCGGAATAACGCAGGCATCCAACATTGAGCAACTTTTATTAAAGTTCTCTGTAACATTAACAGTCAACATGACAATTAAACACAACTAAACAAAGGCTGATGCCTTGAATTTTCTGATGAAGTTAAGTGTAGAATAGAAATTGTGAACAGTTTAAGCCGTGGCAGCCACTCAGCGTCCATTAGACTGGACACTCCCTGCAGTGCTAGCGTTAGCCATGTTAGCTATCGGAGTCGTTTCAGATGCAGAGCGCTGGTTCTGTTACTGTACTTTGACACCAACTTGCAGGTTGTGCAGGTCTTGTGCTGTGTGTGTGTCTAGAGTGAAGGATTTCCACATATGATGTGGGCCCGTCTTCTCTGCTGCATGTCTCTCGTCTCGTGGTCTTGTGTTTAGATTCCCCTCGCGCCAGCATTACCGTCCTTGTTATGAAGGGACTACAATAATAGGTTAAAACAAGGAACACATGTTAGCGTAAACCAATCAGAGGCAGAGATTGTATTGCACATACAAGCGAGCACACAGAGAGAGGCAAAAACCTCAGGGGGCATCAACTTGTGCCTCTGAAGTCGACTTTTGTGTTAATGTCCTGGTTTGGAGACACCCAGAACATTGGTTTTATGGGCAAAAACAGTCTGGACACTCTGGGGTATCAGACGGGAACGCTTTTTTTATTCAGCACACCACATTTTACCACTCAACCATGAAAGGGGCGTTAACTGTCTGTCTCTTAACAAACCATTTGTGGTTAAGGATGGCTGCAAACAGGGGGCACAAACTGCTCTCTCCTGAAAAGCGCATGCAGCCGTGTTCACGGGCTGACAAACAGTGACATACCTTTTTTGCTAAAATTCAATCCAGGCTCAGATGAAAAGTAGAACCAAATTCAGGCTATAAAAAGTGCAATAATATTTATAATAAAAATAAAACTCAAAATTAAAACTTGCACACTAACATTTTCAGTCCACAAGTAAGTTCTGATGTGTTTCATTTTACCATGGATGATTAGAATATTTGCTTCTTCAAAACCTTGAAAATATACAACTACCATCTAAAGTTTTTAGGTTTGCAGCATTTTTGTAGCATTTATTTTAAGATCATATCATCTTTGTAAAGCTTCTATATCTTAGAAACTGATGAAGATACAAGACTAAAACTGTACGTACTGTCTGATGGACACAAAAAACACCATTTACTGAAGTCTGAGATGATTTCAGTATAATAGATCCGATATAATACTAGAGTTTTAGTAAACATTTCTTGGCATGATGTTTTGATATGTTAAATGGATCAGAGCTGGTAACTGTGACTTCTCTCCCAGGTGTGTGAGGGGCACCTGTGTGCCGATAAACTCCTACTCGTACAGCTGCCGCTGTGTGCCGGGCTACACTGGTGTTCTGTGTGACGAGGAGGAGAGCTTCAGTCCGTGCCAGTCTCTGACCTGCAAACATGGGCACTGCCATGTTTCCGGTCTGGGCAAGGCCTACTGCCAGTGTAGCAGCGGGTACACCGGGCAATACTGTGACAGAGGTATGCAAGTGCACACACTCACACAAACACATGCAGTACAGTGAAAAGGTATTGAGTCACCAATCATTTATTCATATTTTGCTTTCAAACAGAGAGACTTCCTTGTATTTTTAATGTATTTATGAATAGCAGATATTGAGACATTAATTCTTGTTAAGCTACTGAGTTCCTTCTGAATCTGAGGTTTGACTATTGACTGGTCTCTCCTCTCCAGAACCCTGTTATAGAGTTTCCCAGGGAGGCTGAGAAGCGTGATCCCTCCGTAGTTGGAGGACGCTCTCCGGTCCTCTTTTTAGAACAAAGACACCACTGTCCTGGTCTGTCTGTCCAGAGGCATTGTCCCTGACCTTAATACAATGTTGAACAGGCTCATCAGCCAGGACAGTCCTACAAAATCCAGAGCCTTCAGGTATTCAGGGCGAATCTCAACGTTTCATGACCAACCAAAAGTCACTTTCCATGGCCTTACCGAACTCCTCTTACAGATTTAGCTTTGGTGGCCGTCAGTGTTTCGCATGGCTTACTGGTATCTGTCAGTTACCTCCAGTGACCCACAGGCTAACCGTGTCTGTTAGGCCTCCTTCTTTAGCTTGATGGCTCCTCCATCTCTGGTGTCCACAAATGGGTTCAGCAGTTCCCACCACGAGAGACACCAACAATCTTGCAGCCACATCTACATCCAGGTACGGAACAAGATCCAATCTGGACTCAATGTCTCCATCCTCCCCTGGCACGTAGTTGGTGTTCTGCCAGAGCTGGAACAGAAGCGTCTACTAGATGCTCCCAGCAAACCCTCACTACAAACTTGGGCCTGCCAGGTCTGTCTGGGTCTGTCTGTTGACAGCTGTACCTCTCTTCACTTGAGTGTCCTTTCACATTTTCTCTTGTTTTGGAGACATGGAGAAGGCTTACGACCGTGTCCCATGCAGTAATCTGTTGGGGGTGCTTTGGCCATGTGTTCCCTGTATGAATGGAGCAAGAATGTGGGACTCCACCAGTTCAGCCCCTTTGTCACTGGTCCTGTTCATTATACTTAGTGACAGGATATCAAGGCACACCTAAGGGGCAAAAGGTGTCCGGTTCCATGGCCTCAGGATTGTGTCACTGCCTTTTGTGCATGATGTGGTCCTGTGGGCTTCATCAGTCAGTGATCTCCAGCAGGGATTGGGACGGTTTGCAGCGGAGTGTTCAGCGACTGGGATAATGATTAACACCTCAGAGTCTGGGGCCATGGTACTCCAGAAACGGGTGGATTGCTCACTTCAGGTCAGGGAAGTTGCTGCCCCAAGTGGAGGAGTTCAAGTATCTCAGGGTCTTCACAAAGCAAAATGTTTTTTTTTTAAATGAGGTGTGGCTCAAGACCTCAAGTACTTTATGTGCTTTAAGTATTTCACATACTTTGCTTTTAAGAACATACTTCCATACTTTTCATACAAATGCAAATATTTAAATACCTTGCTCAAATGTTTTATATTGTTTTGGTTATTTACAGTATGTTAAATTAAACAGAAATCGCAGAAAAAAAATGATATATGTATGATATAAAATATGAAAACCTTTGGACTGGACAAATTTGGGGCAATATTTAAATGCTGTAAATACACAAAACATGTGATTTGAAGGTTAAACATTTGCATGTGACTGTGTGAAACGGTCAATTTTTTTCATCTTTGGTGGTTTCTTTACATTTCTTGTATGTAGTTTAGTGGTAATCCAGCTTGTAAATGTTTCATATCAGCTGTTATTTTGATTGTGTTGCTGCTCATTAATCTCTAACCCTGCGGTGCTTCAGCTTTGGTACAGGCTTTATCAGACTGAATGTAGCAAGCACACTAACACTAACGGCTTAAATCTTTAACCCCCTGAACTTAAAGCTGCCACTGACAGTGCTCTCGACCCCACAGAGGTCCGCCAGGTGAGAGGGTGTGTGTGTGTGTGTGTGTGTGTGTGAGCGATCATCCCCTTTTCATTGCCTGAACTAATGCTCTGCTCTTGTTTCTTTTGTCATTCTTCCTGTCTTTATCTTCTAAAATCAGCATTTCTCATCCATCACATTTTAATCTGACCCTCATCTTGTAAACACACCATCACACGCTTCATTTCACTGTGCAGGAGCTACAGGGCTAATGTAGCTAGCAAGTAAATGATGCTTAGGCCTACGATTAGCACAAAGCTAACTGCATGTCAGTCATCACAAACTCACTTTTAACATGTTTCTGTTTGTGGCATCCTGTTTTCCAACTCCATTTTTAAAATTTTCTAATTCACTTTCAGTAGTGCAAGGAGCAACACAAGAACAAGAGAGACAGCAAGAACAAAAACACAACAGCAACAAAACAAAAGGACAATACAACATTTAGGACAGCTGACAGAAGCAGCTACAGTTCTGTTCTAGTTTGTCTGGTATAATAGTTGTGCAAATAATGGCAGGAGAATGGGTATTTATTAATGAAGGGTATTTAATATGGCAGTTGGGGTGCAGGTTGTTTCAGGCAGAAAAGTTCAGCCTCATACCTTCAGTGATAAAATGGTGATGGACTACATTTGGGGTGAATGGGAGGAATGGGGGTTTAATTAGATTTTTTATCTTTGCCTTTAATGTGTCCCTCTGTCTCCCCCTAGAGGTGGCTTGTAGGGGAGAACGGGTCCGAGATCACTATCAGAGGCAGCAGGGCTACGCGGCCTGCCAGACCACGGAGAAAGTCTCCCGCCTAGAGTGTAAAGGCAGCTGTGGGGGCGGGGCTTCCTGCTGCTCCGCCCTCCGCACCAAACGCAGGAAATACACCTTCCA
The DNA here is from genome assembly GCA_037974605.1 of Nannopetersius ansorgii. NCBI lineage: Eukaryota > Metazoa > Chordata > Actinopteri > Characiformes > Alestidae > Nannopetersius > Nannopetersius ansorgii. The sequence goes on from JBBPDE010035458.1 coordinate 6,509, forward strand.
GTGCACGGACGGCTCCTCCTTCGTCCAGGAGGTGGAGAAGGTGGTCAAGTGTGGCTGTACGACATGTCCATCCTAAGAAAAAAAAAAGGAAAAACATCCTAGCCTTCCCTTACTCATCTGCTTCCCTTTACTCTGTTTTGTTTTTATGCTTTTATGTGTTTGTTTTTTTTTGTTTGGTCAGTGCTGGACTCTAATGGTTGCTTCCCTCAGAAGAGAAGATGAATTATTGTAAGATACAGAACAAACCTATTTTTTATTAAGAAGCAGAGAAAAAGGACAAAAAATAGATTTTAGTAGTTTTTCTTTTGCAGTCATGATAGAACTGTGATTTTTTTTGTCAAGAACCTCAGAGAAGAAAGGAGGGCAGACGTCAACCTTTGGTTATTTTTTCCTCTTTTTTCACTTTCCATCTGCTTCTTTACGGGTTTTTGGACTGCTATTGGCTCGTTTCACCAGGACGACCAGCCGAGGTGAGATGTCACCATGGAGACAGATATTGAAAGAGGAATAAAAGCCCGCTTAGTTACACTCTTTAAAAAAATATGCCGCACACCCTTAAACAAGGGGTTCCTCTAAGGTTCTTTAGTAAACATGGTTATGAATAGAACTCCGAGCCATTCACATGATGGAGAAACCATATGGTTCTCTAAAGAACCTTAAAAATGGTTCTTTTAAAAATGTTTTTTAGTATTAGGGTCAATGAGCTCCGTTTGGTACTACACAGAGCCACTTTTTGCTGTGTAGAAGAACCACATTCGGTTCCTGTGTTTAAAAATGAAGAACCTTTTAAGTGCGTGGTGAAATAGTTATCGATTTAAAGGTTCTTCCTAGAACCTTTACGTTATGTGGAGGTTCTTTAAACTTGGTTCTTTAAGGAACTAATAATTGAAAGGTTCTGTGGGGAACCGAAAGTGCAAAGAACCCTTTTTGGAACCTTTTGAGAGCATTGCTTCCCATTAAGACCTCCAATACACACACAGACACACACAGACACACACACTCTCTCTCTGTATGTGAAGCATTGTGTATTTATTGTACCCTCACAGTACTTAAAACTGTATTTCCCTCTTTCCCATGTAGAGTTACAGTCGGAGCCTTTTAATATATATTAATTAATTTATATTCATCCTCCTAACAATGTAGATCACTCATTAGCTTATCGAGTAGCCAAACTAACATTGTGTTTCTTCAGAGGTTGGTTTGACCAATTTACCGGATAAAAAAAAAAAGGAAAAAAAAAAAAAAACCCAAAAATCCCTGAAACCTTAGTGGTGTTAAATCTTCAAATGTGAAGTGTATATTTTTGTTGAATATCTTTAAACTTTGTATGGTGACAGAGATGTACTTTACATTAGAGTTTAAATGTATAGCGTACTCCCCCTCCCCAATGTATTCTATCTAGAGCGCCACCGTTTGTAGGCTGAGAGAGTAGCGTTAGTCCAGAAATCTCTTCTGAAGATGTTTCTCCTCCAAAAACCCTTTTAACTCCATAAATAGGAAGAAAAACTGTGACTTTTTTCTAAACGATACTACTTTGATACCCCCTCCCCGTTAACATGTTGCTGCTAAATCTGTATTGTAGACCCAGGTGATGACGATAATGATGACGATGATGTTTATTGTAGAGGACGGTGCTCCTTCACTGAGGAGCACATTATCTTACTGATCTTTAAATAAAAATGTTCCTTCCTTCTTACAGTGTGGTTCCATTGTGTTGAGCAGTACTTAACATCTTTTAACCAATCTCACAATCTGTTTAAAAGCATAAACACTCTTAAATCTGGTTTTATGAAGCCAGTTTGAAATCTAATGGAACAAGACAAAAGTTGAACTCTTGAAGTGGGAATTATGAGTTTAAATTGAAAGTGACAATTCAGTCATTCGGTCACGTGAACACGCCACAGTACACAGTGTGAACAGCACAAAATACTTTCTCTACCCACTAGGCTACCAGCTTTTCCCATTCTGAGGGCAGGAAATGTTTTCTCTCCAACACTACTAGTGTCTTGGGACATTATACATATATATATATATACACACGCACACAGTAAACCCTCAGTTTTTGTGGATCCGCATTCTAACTCTCTCTCAATCTAAAATTACAAAGATTTTGAACATCCAACCATCTACAGAACATAATATCGACAAAAGATGATTATGGTTCCCATGATCTTCAAGCCCGAAGCCTGATGTTATTAAGATCATTGTCTGTGATCACTGTTCACCACGCCTTACACAAATGCAGGTTAAAGCTCTATCAAGCAAAGAAAAAGTAATGTGAATGCTGTCTTCTCTGTGCCAAAGCTCATTTTAAATGTGAGGCAAAGTGGAAAACTGTCTTATGGTCAGACGAATCGAAATGGAAATATCAATGCCCAGTTCCTAATCCTGCATCTCTGATCGTATGGAAGTGCACAGGTGTCTGTTGAATTTTCAGTGTGTGTCTATCTGCATATGAGTCATCAATGAATGCTCCAATCCAAACAATATCTTTTTGCAAGACAAGACTAAACTGCAGACTTCATCTATTTCAACAACATGGTTTTGTAGTAGAATTGTTCAGGTGCTGGTCTGGCCATATTTAAGAGTGAGTGATTGTCATTGTGAACACAGCACAGCACACAGTGCACCACAAACAAATGTGACCTCTGCATTTAACCTATCCTTGAAGGAAGAGCAGGCAGCTAACAAGCGCCCGGTGAGCAGCGCTTGTGTACCTCAGTGGTAACTTTACACAGCCCTGGATTGCAACCTTGTGATCACGGGGAGAACACCAACTGCCTCCTGGTGCATCACGAATAAGAAAATATGACCCAAGTAGACACAAGACTGTTCAGCTACTACAATCCTATATCAGACAAGACTGGGACGATAATCCTCTCCCAGGAATTCCTTGGTTCCCAGACGTTTTATGGACTGTTGTTAAAAATGAAAAATGCTACACAGTAGTAAATGTGGACCTGTCACAACTTTGAGACATGTTACTGCCATCAAATTCAAAACAACCTCAGTTTAAACATTTTCTATGTTCTATTGTGAAGAGAATATGTCAATGAGATTTGCAAAGCATTGCGTTCTGTTTTAATTTAGTGCTTACACAACTATTTATTATATAAATATGCAGACAGGATATCATTTAGATGTTAAAATAAATTTACAGAAACCTACCAAATAAGCAAGTTTGTAGCCTGGTATCTCTGAAGCACTGCTTGTGATCTTTTCCTGCCCAATTATATTCTCAAGCCAACTTGTTGGTCAAGACTGCTTGGAGCAATCGACCCTTCAACATCACCTCCTCCAATCAGTGAAAGACCTAAAAGCATATGAAAAGAATTTCTGTGAAAAATATGAGCACTGGATGTAGTTTACTTTACAGAGTGTACATGACCCCCATTCACCCCCACTCACAATATCATTAGATAAACAACTGTACGGCTAGAGGTTAGGCAGGTTACTCGTACAGTAGCGTGGTTGGTAGAACAGGTTCAATTAACTGATTGACTTTGGCTTAATCCATAATTTTTTTAAAATATGAAAATAAGAATAATAGTTTAATATAATAATAAAAAAAAGACAAATATATATACATATATATATATATTAGGGGTGTGACGAGATCTCGTGTGATTTGTCTCGCAAGATGCGTCTGGTCTCGCGAGAACGTGACGATATCCTTGCGTTACTAAAAGCTGCGCCTGTGAAGAAAACGGAAAGA
>JBBPDE010035539.1:0-10218 GCA_037974605.1 Nannopetersius ansorgii
GAGAGAGAGAGAGAGAGAGAGAGAGAGAGAGAGAGAGAGAGAGAGAGAGAGAGAGAGAGAGAGAGAGAGAGAGGTATACTTTTTTGGCTGTTAGTTCTCCCATGTGCCCTGTTCCTCAGGACTAATGAAAGAGGGGAATGTTTATATACCTGAACGAATGGAGGATCTCTCTCCCTCTTTCTCTCTCTCTCAATGATGGATGTCATAAAGATATTCTCTACAAACAACCTGGATGAGGTTCATCTGAGTAGGAGGACAGGAGAGAAGCCGACAAAGAGCAGTGTGGGTGTATGTGTGTGTGTGGGTGTGTGAGTGAGGGAGAGTGTGTGAGTGTGTGCATGTATTTAACACTTTGTGGGGACTACATTCCCTTGGGATGATGTAACATTATGTAGTGAGGATGGTTTTACCCTAATGTTATTATACTATTAATATATGTATTATCACAATATAATTATAATATTGTTATATTCACACTCATTAATTATGCTACCATCATCCCAATTTGTATATTATTGTTATGCCATTATTATACTCAATATTACAATAGTATTACATCTACTAGTATCCATCCATCCATCCATCCATCCATACCTCCATCCATCCATCCATCCATCCATCCATCCATCCATCCATCCATACCTCCATCCATCCATCCATCCATCCATCCATCCATCCATCCATCCATCCATCCATTCATTCATTCATTCATTCTCTAGCTCCCTCCCTGTTGTCCTGATAAGCTGTTGTTCTGTAGTATAGGCTTTACTTCAGGGTTGGAGAGGTGACATGGAATGAGAGAGAGAGAGAGAGAGAGAGAGAGAGAGAGAGAGAGAGAGAGCATTAGTTGTAATGTTAAAGTGAGGGAGTTTGCAATTAAAGTGTGAAGAGTGAATGGAGGAGTGAGATAATGGAGTATTTTTTTTGCCTAAGCTTTAGTTCGCAGAAAGAGGGTAAATGCAGGCCAGTGATGTCAAGTTTACCATCTAGAAGAGCTTTATAGACACCCCCCCCACACACACACACACACACACACACACACACACACACACACACTCTCTCTCTCTCTCTCTCTATCTCTCTTTGCCTCTTTCTCTCTGGGCTAGAACAGTGTTGTTGTTGTTGTTGTTTCCTGGGGGGGGGGGGGGGGTTGGGGGTTGGCCACAGAGAGACTCATCATATTGATTTTGCAGCGACAGAACTTTCAACACACACTCTTTGAGTGAAAACTTCATTATATTTATAACCAAAGGCCTTTTTAGGGATGCCTTAATAATCCCTGCCATAATTTACAATTCCACCACACTTTCAAAATGTCCTCATAGTTCAGTGTTTATAAAAACACTGTGAAACAGTTTCTTTACATAAAATGAGTTAATGGCTGAATGAATGACACTAATTAAAGAGTGATTGTACATTGAAATCTGTCAGTTTTATTTACGGAGTACGTAGGCAAACTAGTCTGATTGCGCATGGCAGACAAAGAGGGAATTGGCGTCCCCCAGTACACTACAGTGTACAAGTACGGTATGTTTGTGTTCTTTTCCTTTTTCTGTTGTTTAATTGTGTTTTTCTGTTCTAGATTACGACTTTACAACTAACCAAATAATCAAGATATGTCACTGGAACTGTATCATAACCCGAGGGCCCCCTGTTTTTGAGTGTAAATTGGATGAAAACCTTGGAAGGTATTGGCTGCCGACAGAATAAATTAAAAACTATCCATGGCCTTATTCTCAAACTGTATAATATCTTATATTGTCACATTTATCACTCTGATAGCATTTTTTATATGAATAGACTTTAATATAGTTCATTATTGCAAACTGCCATGAAAAAAAACATGCTACTTTATCTTGGAAACATGCTGAGGTGTCCCCAAACTTTTATTGGGTGGTGTTGTCATCATGCTTAAATATTTTTGCCTGTGTTTTTTATGCACAAGCTGATCATTTTAATGGTGATGGGCTTTAATGGAGCTTAGTGTCCTGCAGAGATGTTATCAGCTCTATTGTATGATTCCGAAGTGGCAATTATGAGGTTGTATCTCTACAAATGGCTGTATCGATCTGCAAATGGCCATCCTGTGTGTGCGCGTATTTGTGTGTGTGTGTGTGTGTAAGAGGCAGGAACGTACATGATCCTCATCATTAAAAGAACAGTGGTTCTGCCTATTTGAAGTGCAATTTGGTCATTATGCAGAATAAAGAGTTCCATTTGTTTTGAGCCATGGTTCAGCCCTCTGAATTTGAAGCATGAAGCCCTCCTGCCCTTGACAGTTTCTATAGTCTGATCTGCAGAACACAGTGCTATGAAGCATCATTTTAGTTCAATTCAATCCAGTTCAATTAAATTCGATTCAGTTCTGTTTTCACTTTGCTGCACTTCACTTCTCTTCAGTTGAATTCACTTCAGTTGAATTTGCTTTAGTTTGATGCATTTCACTTCACCTCATTTAAGCCCAATTCAATTAAGTTCAATTCGATTCAATTAATTTCACTTCATTTCACTTACGACACAGACACTGAATTGTTGGCAGTGGTTCTACAGCTGTATTTTCTGTCCAAAGAGTTCTCAGGTTTAATAGTCATTGTTATGTACATTCCTCGATCAGCCAATGTGACGACAGTGTGTGACGTCATCCACTTCATGACCATGAAACTCCAGACAGGCACCCGGAGGTTTCCATCCTAATCTCTGGGGAATTCAACCACATTCCTCTGAACAGAAACCTTTGCATATTTACACAGTTTATAGACTGTTCCACCGGAGAAATCAAGTCTCTGGACTCTGAGCAGATCTGATCAACTCGGTAGACTTTCTACACACCTACCTACCACTGGTGAAGAGGCAGCCAGGCACTTCCAGGACAGTAAGTGAGTGGTCAAGGGAGGCTAGTGCAGCGCTGTAGAAACATCTGGAGACTAGACTGGGAGGATGCTTTCCCAACAACAAGCCATGATTCACCGAGGACATCAAAGCTCACCTTAATGAGGACAGGGAAGCATTCAGGTCAGGTGACAAGGAGGGAAGGGACAGCTACAAGAGAAAGCTAGAGCAAAGGCTTTAACAAAACAATGCCAGGTATGCATGGAGGGGCATGATGACAATTGCAGACTTCAAGACCAGCACCTAGAGGACTGATGGTGATAAGGAGAGGGCCAATGAGTTGAACCTGTCTCCTGCAGCTCCAGCACGACTCACATGGTTCCCTGTGCTCCTGCTTCCTCCATCAGCGTCATGCTGAATGTACCTCTCCCCTTCTCCAACCATCTTACATGCTGGAGCCTCATCCCCTCTCCTCCTGCCAATGATGGCTCCAGCACCCATTGACCTGAGACCAAGTGAGGTGAGAACTATGCAGACTCAACCTTACCAAGGCATCAGGCTCAGATGTTGGATGTCAATATTGTTCACTACAAATCCCTTGGTGTGCACACTGACAACAAGCTGGACTGGTCAAAGAACTCTTTGGCCACATACAAGAGGTGTCAATCTAGGCTGTACTTCCTTTGTAGACTTCAATTTATTAGAACACCATGTTGTGGATGCTCCAAGTCTGTTGTGGCCAGCTCCATGTATATGTTGTGGTGTGCTGAGGTGGCAGCATGAAAGTGGCAGACATCAAGAAACTAAACAAACTGAATAAGAAAGTTGGCTCAGTGGTGGGTGAGGAACTTGACAGCGTGGAAAAGCGTGTCTGAAAGAGGAACATTGTCTAGACTGTAGTTCATCATGGACAATGCTAATCACCCACTCCACAGTGTGGTGGCCGAACAGAGAAGTACCAACATAAAGTGCTTCACCAAACATTACGGGAAATCCTTCGTCTCCACTGCCATCACTCTCTGCAACTCCTCCCTCTGTCACATATCCACACAATAATCTGGGCAATAGCCTGTTGCTACTTTGTTGTGCAATTTCTTATTGGGTCTATATTACTATAGTGTATCACTATGTGCATTTTTTTAAACCAGGTGCTTAAACTCAATCATGTGCAATATCTTATTATGTGCAATAGCCTTACCATGTGCAGAATCATGTGAAGTTTCATAATGTGCCATATATTATCATTAGCAGCAATAGTCTTACCATGTGAATGTCAATATTACTTACATACTACCGGTCTCTGTTATGTGCAAAACGTTTACCTAAACACCGTTTGTGCCTTTAGTGATTGACATAACTAGACATTTCTTATCTAAAGTATTTATACCTAGAATTTGTACATTTAGCATATTGTGTTTCATACACATAGGTTTTTCTACATAATTGTATTGGATTTATTTAATCTTTTATTTATTTATTTATTTTTTTGTTATTCTATGTCACTGAAGAAGTGTTGGTTGTGTATTTATAATTCAGTGCCATTTATTCTTCTAAAAGCATACTGTCATAATAATAATATCTATATGTATATATTATATATTATCTATTTAGTAACTACATCCCAAAGTGCCTAATGCAAAAATAAGTAAAACAGCGAGCTCAAATACACTACATTTTAAACCCCAGTCACTAGACATGCCTTGGCTAATACATTTGGGTGTGTGTGTGTGTGTGTGTGTGAGTGTACCACTGTGTATTCAGTAAATGTACGTATTTACATTTACCCTCCAACACTGAGAAAACTGCCAAATGCTCCCTCACTGCCCACAACATTAGTAGCAGACTTTTAAGCCCGAGTGATGTTGGTAATGGGTTCTGAATTACTGCCCATTATAAAGATCTCAGACTCTCGAAATGACTTGAGAGATGAACCTCTCGTCCCAATTTTACCTCCTTCAAGGACAAGAAAGGGATCTCATTCAGACTGGCCTTCCTCCTGGCCATCTTCATCTCACTCTCCTTCACCCGAGTCCTGGATAAATGCTTCCTCCACTTTCTGGCCTTCAGGAGTGTGTTACCTAACACTCATTTTCTCCTCCTTTCTCACAGGTTCTGCTCCAGATAATGACCTTGACGAGAGTCACTGACCAAAGATCAGCCCAGTTTCCTTCTGGGAGGCTCTAGCCATCAGGTTTTTCATCAAATAAACTGATCTCGGGTCAGTTCAGTTCATGAGGGTGGGTCTTTGTGGCCAAGTCTTTGTCTTTGTGTCTGTTTGTGTGGTTTTCTGGCAGAACTCCCCCTTCTGGTGAGTGCTGTGTACAGCAATGACCAATGACTGCATGCAGGCCCAGGTTTTATTTAATTATTTTTTCTTTGTGTAGTTAATGTAGCAGCAGGGCAAATAAAGACACAAACAATAGACATTAATGAATGATACATATGTGTGTATTAATTAATTGGTTCATTAGTTATAAAAAAAAATACATGGTAGTTTTAAATTATATAAAATAATGTAAGAGTGTGTGTGTATGTGTGGCTGTATATATGTATGCAAAATATGTGTATTGAATGTATATGCATAGATAGATTAATATATACATATTGAGATAGTTATATATAGACAGACAGATATATACATACATACATACATAGATACCTGATTCATATCAGCAATCAGCTCTCAGGTTTATTCATTATGCTCATTAGATAAATGTATTAAGTAAATGGAATGAATTCTAATCTCATTAGAAGGTCTGTCCGAATACTTTTGGACACATTGTGCATGTTGTGAGTGTCCACTGCTGCCTTCGGCCTGGCAGCCGTCCAACAGTAAATCAATGCAGGCCGGAGTCAATGGGACCTCAAATCTGATCCCTAATGCATCCGCACCGCCTCCCCCAGGCAGACGTGCTTCTCAAACCACACACACTCCTCTTCCCTCTGCTCTCTCTCTCCTTCTCTCTCTCTCTTTCTCCTCTCTGTCTCTCTCACTTTTCTTCTCCCTCTCTCTCCCTTTCTCTCTTCTCTGTCTTTCTCTCTCTTTCCCTCTTTCTCTCTATTTCTCTCTCTCTCCCTCCCTCTCTCCCCCTTGGTTTGTGTCTGTATCCGTTTCTCTCTCTCTCTCTCTCTTTCTCTTTCTCTCTCAGTCTCTCTCGCCTTCTCTCTCTCCTCTCTCTCTGTCTCTGTTTGTGTCTGCGCCTCTCTCCCCCCTGGGTTTGTGTCTGTATCCGTTTCTCTCTCTCTCTCTCTCTCTCTCTCTCTCTCTCTCAACCCCACTCTCTCTGTGTTTTGGTACACTGTATTTTTCTTCCTTTCTTTCACTGCTTTATAAAGCCTTATCTATGTTTTTTTCATTGTGAAATGAGAAGCCACCAGACTGCAGCACATGTGAGGAGAGAGAGAGAGAGAGAGAGAGAGAGAAAGAGAGAGAGAGAGAGAGAGAGAGAGAGAGGCTGCAGTCAAGCGGGACGGGTTGGTTTTAGTCCGTGACCCAATTCCACACCAAACGAAATAAAAACACACAACATGGTTTTTATTTTTGCACTTTGCTGGAGAGGGGTTGGGTATAGAAAACCATCCCAGGGCTCTGGGGGGGTTGGGGGGAGGGGGGATTTGGAGTGGGGGAGCCAATCAGTCATGCTGGAAAAAAGGACCTGTTAGCACTGTCGTTATCCTGTGATTACATACAAGACCATAAAAAAACAACCCAAAAAAGACCAGAGAGGGATAATTGTGTGACATTCTGGCCTAAAGTTTCTATATTTGGATTCTGGGACTTTTTTAAGAACGTGTTTATTTATTTTCATAACCAGGAAGGTGCCAGGAACATTTATTGTGAATTTTTAGGAGTTTTTGTAAAAAGGCTGGCAAGTTTTATATATTTCTAATTAGAATTGTACAGTACTGTGCAAACGTCTTGAGTCCCTCCCCTATTTCTTCACATTTCACTGCCAAAGATCCAGGCATTCTTGTATTTTAATGCAGTCTTGAGGAAAAGTTCTCCAGGATTTTCAAAAGACTATTTTTCAGTCCAGTCGCTGAACCTGACCAGTTTCAGAGGAATGTTTTTGTTTGTTAAGCCACACAGTGACCTATGTATGAATCATTCAAGCAGAACAAAGCACATGTAACTTAAGGCCTGAACCAGTGAAGAAACAGGTGCAGATGATTCCAGATGATCAGGCAGTGATCAGTATACTGGTGGTGCTGAATGCTGAGTGGTTGGATCTCCTTTATCCAGACACCTTGTATCTTTAGCACTTTGCAGTCTGTCATAGCTCCATTAATAACATGTATGCAGTTTTATGCTCCAAATACAGTCATAATTCATTTTTACACAACTTCTCTTTGAAGTCAAACAGTCCGGACGTAAAAGAGACGTAAAAGAGCTTGTTTTGAATGGTTGTCCTGTACTGCATTTCATTCAAAAGGCAGTTTGGGCTGAAAGACTCCTAATAACTTCAGCATTAGTGGGCAGGGCTAAACTGCTGCAGGCATGTAAATCTATCTATGTTCTTAAATGGTTTCGTTTATGTGACGTCACAAATGTTTTTTAGCTTAGTTTCTTTGTAAGGCAAGTATGGGGTGGTATGTGTGGATTTTTAGATGTTTAGATGTTACATATTATACTGAGATTTTTTAGAAAATTGTTGTTTGAGCCTTTAAGAAGTGATGATTATGAAAAAATAAGATAGAAGGAAGAAGGTGGAAACACCCCTCCGAGCAGCATGAATTGCATAGTTAGCATGATGACAAGGCCGATTCTGAGCTTGGCTTGGCACCAGGGTTATTGTGTGTGTGTGTGTGTGTGTGTGTGTGTGTGTGTGTGTGTGTGTGTGTGTGTGTGTAGGCAACAATAAAGAGCATCATTCGTCCCCTGCAGCCTAACTGCACACATGCGACTGTTGCGTCACTTCCTTTTTCCTGCTTTCCTGTGCCGGGGTTCCTCAGGGCCATATCAGAGGCCCTTTTTTCCATTTTGAGGGACAAAGGCAGAATTCAAACGGCCACCCTCCACACCCCCACCAAAACCACAGTCTCTTAGTCAGCTGGAAAGGCCCAAGAGTTTAAATTAGCCTGCCGTTTTAATGCGAGGCTCACTGTAACTCCCCTCCCGTATTGTTTGCTGCTGATTGGGAGGCTCTTGTCGCTTTTTGTGTCACAGGGCTGCTGGAAGTTGGCACCGTTGGCACCGCCGGCCCGCTGAGCACTGCAAATGTGGCACAGCTTCCTCCCCCGCTCATTAGAAGCGCAATTAGCCCTTCGGCCGCGGGACCCCTCTCCGCTCGCCACTTCCTCCATCGCTGGGTGGCCAAACTGACAGAAACAATGCTCAAGGATAAATTAGCAAAGAAAGAAAGGAAAAAAAGTATTTTAAAATTTTTATATAGTTTGTAATTGTGCTGTTATTTTGCTTTATATTTCTTACACTTCTCTTTCTCTGTCTCTCTATCCTTTCTTTGTGTCTGCCTCGCTATACTTTCTTTCACCTTGTCTGTCCATCTATCTCTCCTTTCTTTCTCTTTGATATTATAGTATGTGTGTGATCTGAATACTTCCCAACCAGTCAGGCTCCGCTGCAGAGAGGATAACGCCGCCCTGTAGGTGAGGATTTGCTGAGGTTCAATTACATTTTCTTCTCCTGTGAGGACAAACAGTTTGAAAAATAAACACACAAACAAATAAATGCATGAACGAATAAATTAATACAAACATTCTCAAATTGTACGTTCATTCTTTCTTTCTTTCCTTCTTTCTTTGTGTCATTCTCTCTGTATCCTTTCTTTCTCTCTGTCTCTCCTTTCGTCCTTTTTTTTCAATCTCTCTCATGAAGTTTTAATAATACTTCATAAGTTTAAAAAAATCCATCCTTGCTCCTTTCTTTCTCCGTCTCCTTTACTCCTATCTGTCTCTTGTTCTCCTACAGCTTTCTGCCTCTCTCTTCCTTTCCTCCATCCTTCTTTCTCTCCTTCATCCTTCTACATCTCTGTCTCTCCTTTATCAATTTTTCCTCTCTCACCTTCATCCTTCTCTTTCTCACCTTCATCCTTCTCTTTCTCTCCTTCATCCTTCTATCTTTTTCTCCTTACTCCCTCTATCTCTGTCTCACCTTCATTCTTCTCTTTCTCTCACCCCACTACCTGGTTCTCCTCCTCCATCTCTCTCTCTCCCTCTGTGAGGTCATACAGTGCAGTAGGTGGGGATTCTGCAGTGCCACTTATGACAGAAAGAGAGAGAGAGAGAGAGAGAGAGAGAGAGAGAGAGAGGGAGAGGGATGTAGAAGAAAGGAGGAGGTGGAGGAGAGGAGGAGAACGGATTAGGAGGCGTCAGGCATGGGGGGGTGAGTGGTGCATTGTGGGAAATCAGCTCCAGCTGTCCTGCTGCTCTCTCAGCCGTCTGGCAGGCAGCCAATGGGAGGCGGCCCAATCAGTGCCACTCTAGTTCAGTGTGTCAGCACACACACACACACACACGCCCTGCTCTGCACCACTGCAGCACTGGCCTACTTTACCTCTCTCCACCTACTCCTTCACACACCCATACAACACAAAACATGCATACACACACACACACACACACACACTGCGTTACTGTGTGAGAAGTAAGACGATGGTGGAATGTTAAAGACAAAGGGAATGAAACAGACTGTATGTGTGTGTGTGTGTGTCTGATGCCGTGGAAGAGAGTCCATAACCTGTTTTACTGCAGTAAGTTGCTCTGGTGTGTGCTGGTCTTCAACTACAACACACACACACAGAGACAAAGAGCCCGTGGCCTTTACAGACAGATAAAGATGGCAACAAAGGTTCTATGGAGTCCTGGACAGATGGGCCCTCTTAGGAACCTTCAGTGGTTCTTGATAAACCAAGAAAGAAACCAATTCACTGAAATGTTAACTGTGGAACCACAAAGATTCTTTTAAGGCATTGCTGTTACAATCACAGATAGATGGGTGGATGGATAGATAGATGGATAGTCAGTCTCATTAACAGGTTTTCAAATATGATTTGAGAGCGGCTCACAGGGTCTGACCTGAGATCAGAGTCACACTGGAAAACGTATCCTTATGTCAAACAATGGCAGAACTACAGTTAAATACTCTTTAACAGCCCAATTAAACACTGTTTACTTTATCCCTGTGCACGCCCCCTAACACACGCACACACACACACACACACACACACACACACACACACACACACACACACACACACACACACAGTCCATGAATGAACAGGGATTAGATGGCAAGAGTAAGCTGCAAAGCTACATGTGTTTTCTGATTATGCCCCAGACACAAAACCACACAACATGATAGATAGATAGATAGATAGATAGATAGATAGATAGATAGATAGATAGATAGATAGATAGATAGATAGATAG
>JBBPDE010035576.1:0-10216 GCA_037974605.1 Nannopetersius ansorgii
TCTGGGAGAACATTTGGAGGCATATTTATGGTTTACACTATAAAAACAGGCATTGGGATCTTTTTTTGGGGGGGGGGATTTGAATCTAGATTAATCTCAAGATTACAATGAGATTAATCTAGATTTAAAAAAATAATCAATGCCCACCTCCAGTTATTATTCATGTTTTACACAGTGTCCCAATACTTTTGGACACATTAATAATTAAGTAATCCAAATGCAGATGAATGCAGGGTCTCCAAACAGTAAACCGGCACTAGAGACATATGTGCCCAGCGGCTGGTGAGGATTAGTTACTCCCGTCTCTTTTTATTTCCACTCATGCTATTGACTTGTTGCCAAATAGCTTAATTAGCTGCAGATGCTTGCTTTCTTTTCTCCTCTCTTTTGGTGGCCCAACTTTTTGTTTCTGGCATCAAATTCAAAAATGAGCATAAATGTGTTTTCATAAACAATAACATTTCTCACTTTTACATCCGCGATGCTGTCTTTGTTCTATTTTTAAATGAATGTTTGCAAATCATTCCATTGTTTTGTGTCCCAATTCTTTTGTACACATTAATAATCCAGTTGCAGTCATTTTCTCTCTGTTTCCCTTCAAATCTCCCTTCTGTCAGAGAAAGGCAGACATGAGGTCTCTAGACAGTTGTTAGATTTGATCTTGTCATCCTCTTTGCGACGTTCCTCCTGTCTTTTCTCCCTCCTCTGGATCTCGTTCTCCGGTCTTTGTTCTGTTTTCCTGTGCCACTGTCTACGTCTGCCAGGCGTCTTCCTTTCGATTCGCCTCCTCCTTAGTTCCTCCGCCACAGCCGTGCCCCTCCTCAGGTACTCCACCCTAGTCCCGCCTCCTCCTTAATTGTCTCCACCTTAGTTTCTCCACCCTAACCACGCCTAATCTTTAGTTACTCCACCCTACCCACGCCTCCTCCCTAGCCTCACAACCTTCTTAGTTTCTCCACCCTAGTCACACCTCCTCCTTAGGTCTGCACCCAAGCCCCACCTCCTCCGCCATAGCCCTGCCACCTCCATAGTTACTCCACCCTTTCCCCACCTCCGCCTTAGTTTCTCCACCCTGACCATGCTTCCTTCCAGGTTTCTCCACCCTTTCCCCACCTCCGCCTTAGTTTCTCCACCCTGACCATGCTTCCTTCCAGGTTTCTCCACCCTATCCCCACCACCGCCTTAGTTTTCCCACCCAGTTTCCACCTCTGCCTTAGTTTCTCCACCCTAACCATACCTCCACCTCCCCATTAGTGCTATCTCCTGTGTCTTGTTTCTGTCTCCTCTCCTCAGGCGTTTTTCATCGTTAGTGTATCTACTACAAATATTTTGCAAGTGTTTTCTGTATTTAACAATAAAATAATGACATTTAATTCATCTGTTCTGTAAAAATCCTCTTCTACTTCTAACATTAAATAGATACTAAAATATGCCATTTAGTTTTTATTTAAAACAGATAAAACCTCTTATTCTCTTTTTTCAAACAAAATTCTCTATACAAAACGTTTGTAAGAGTATCATTAATGAACTGGCAGATTTGTGATACAGATTTCAAATACCCCATTCATCTGGAGTCTTGCTTTAGAGACATCAACGGAGTGCAAATATAAAACTCAGTATTCTCAGTATAATCCCAAAAGGAGTTCCCGAAACATTCCAGTGTACTGTTTAATGTGCTGTAGTTGAGTCGACCCGCCCTCATCCAGAGGATTTACTTCATAGTGTGTGCCGCCCCCTGCTGGCCCCTGAAGTTTTACCCAACGACACGAATCCATGCAGAGCAGAAGCTCCTCTGACTGTTTGACATTTGCAGGATCTCAGCAGGTTTCAGAAGTGGAACCCGGTCTCAGAGGCTCGTCATTCAAATGCCAGCATGCGTTATTCATCCACCTCCGCTAGATTTCTCAGCGGCAATGATGTCAGACAAAAGGAAAGTTATTCAATACGTTTATTCATCTACAATTTATTTTACAGTGATGTGCAATTCTTGCTGAACCTGAATAGTCCAACATACTCAGCAGGGTCTACAGCAAACAGGCTGGTGAGGATTAAATACTCCATTCTTTTCATATCCAGTCATATTAACGACTTCATTAGTTGCAGATGTTTTTTTCCAGTCGCCCTTTTATTAAATAAAAATGAGCACATGTTTTTCTCAGAAACAATAACTTGTCACTTTTAACATCTGCCATGCTGTCTTTATTCCTGTTTTCAATTAAAAATGGGTTTGCAAATCATAGTTTATTCATGTTTTAAACAGCGTCCCAATTCTTTTGGACACATTAATAATTAAGTAATCAAAATGCAGATTAATGCAGGGTCTCCAAACAGTAAACAGGCACTAGAGACGTAAGTGTCCAGCGGCTGGTGAGGATTAGTTACTCCCATCTCTCTCGTCTCTTTCCATCATTTTATTGACTTGTTGCCAAATAACTTCATTAGCTGCAGATGTGTTTTTCCGTCTCTTTTGGTTCCCCAAATTTAAAATGAGCCGTTTTTTTTTCATAAACAATAACATTTCTCACTTTTTACATCCGCGATGCTGTCTTTGTTCGATTTTCAATTAGACATGTTTGCAAATCATTCGCATTGTTTTTGTTTTACACAGTGTCCCATTTCTTTTGGACACATTAATAACGAAATAATCCAGTTTGAAGTAGCTAATTCACCTAGTTGCCGAATTTTTTTCAGTCTCTTGCCCATTTTTAACATTTAATACGTTGTCTTTGTTCAATTTTCAAATTAAATTGGGGTTTGCAAGTCATAGCGTTGTTTTCCTTTATGTGTTCCACAGCGTCCCAATTCTTTTGGACACTAAATGCAGTTGAACGCAGCGTCTCCAAACAGCAACCAGGCACCGGAGATTTAAGCAGCCAGTTAGAATAAATACTCCCTTCGAAAGCGGTGATATAAGACAGGGCCAGAGTTCTCTGACTCTCCTGTGCTAAACCTATATCCTGAATTAGAAGCTAGTTCTCTTCCACTCAAACTCAGCTACGAAGTCACATACGTTTCCAAGTCTCTACTATTGATGGCGTCCACCTGAGCCCTCCAGGAGAGGATCCACCGCCCTTGAGCTGCGGAAGTCTGTGGTGAAGATCACATTCGGTGGATGTGCTCGTGATCCATGAACTGTTTGAGGTTCTGGAGGTTGTCCCACCACTTGAAGAGGAAGGTGTCTGCGATGAGGCTGAACCACGGCGTGACCTTCACCTCGTTCCTCTTGGCCTTCTCCAGCAGCTCCTTCAGCTCCTCTTTGGAGACGTAGCAGTGGCTCTTCACCTCGTTGGGGTCGGGATGCAGCTCCACGTCCTTCTGCAGGAACAGGATGTAGTCGATCTCGTGCTCCCCCCACACCCCGTCCGACTGGGCCTTGTAGTGGATGCGGGTCAGATAGGTCAACTCCTCTGGAGGAACCTGACAGGGCACCGCAGCAAACGGGCAGAGATGACATTAAAATACACTAAAATGTACATTTCAATACATATTCTGGAAAAACCTGCAGGAATTTCAGCACTTAATACCAAATTGTTCGGAATGTGGAGCCAGACTTCACTTAATGAGGAAAAGCATAAAAACACTGCTGTAATCAACACTCTCCTCTCACGACGAGACCAGCTGGATCAGGGCGCGGCAACCTTTAACACTCAGAGCCGTTCGGACCCGGTTTCCACAAAAGAGAAAACACCGGGAGCCGCCAATCCTTCCTGAAATCGAAGACGAAGATCACACTGCATAGACAGTGTTTTATTTTTCCGCTGGGTATAAAAACTAGGCCACTGTGTTGCTTGTGAAATTTGATTTATTCTAAGAAAATATTTTAAAAACACAAAAATTAAAACAGGTGTATTTTAGTGTTTACAAGATGAGACCGACCGAGAGACGATGAGAGAGACAATAAGATGGAGAGACAGAGAGAGACACACTCTCAGACAGAGAGAGAGAGATACAGGGAGACAATGAGAGAGGGAGAGAGAGTGGCAGAGAGAAAGAGAGAGAGAGGGAGAGAGAAATACAGAGAGAGTGTGGCAGAGAGAGAGTGAAAGAGACAGAGAGACAATGACAGAGAGAGATACAGAGAGAGAGAGAGAGTGTGGCAGAGAGAGAGTGAAAGAGACAGAGACAATGACAGAAAGAGAAAGAGAGAGAGAGAAAGAGAAAGAGAGAGAGAGAGAAAGAGAGAGAGAGAAAGAGAGAGAAAGAGAGAGAGAGAAAGAGAGAGAAAGAGAGAGAGAGAGAGACTGGCTGTGCTGGCTGTGGATGATTTGACCCACAATTTAAAAAAAAACAATGGATAAAAAAATATACACGTCAGCATCAATTGACGTAATTTCATCAGGCTCTGAATCAGAATCAGAATCGTGTGTTTTGGCCTATTGGAGCAGCAGCAGCTCTGTAAGAGACGTATGGGTGTGGTGTAGGAACATGTACACACTTATTTTTACATACTGTTGATGTTTTATACTGTTGTACTTTAGAGACATCATCGACCAGAAACAAACCCCTTGTATGTGTCGTTCACACACTCGCCGATTCTGATTGGGCAGCCGGCGCTGTACGACGGGCTCTGGGTCCAAAGTCCACTAGACCTTTCTCCCGCTGGCTGTAGCTTGCACTGGACTAAACGACAGAACTTACTGCAGCAGCGTCGTATCAGGAGGTCCCTATTAACCGCCATTCCAGTGTTAAATTATTTATTTATTTTCCAAAGCCACAGGGAGCCGCAACGTAAGGATGAAAGAGCCGCGGGCTGCGGACCCCTGAGCTGGATGGTTAAAACACTACTAGAAGGACATCAAAGGTAATTATTGCCATTTTGTTGATTTATTTTCTTTGAATTATTCAAGTTCTGTAAATAGACCCAAATGCTATATGACGGTCAGGACTGCGGGTTTTTGTCTTGCTGAAGTAAGCAAATCCCTCCCTGAAAAAGACATCGTCTGTGCAGCAGCACATGTTCAGCCTTAATGGAGCCGTCCCAGATGTACAAGCTCCTCTCACCATGTGCACTAATAAATCCCATGACATCAAAGATCCAGGCTTTTCAACTGTGTGCTGATAACCGGCTGTTTAAATTCTCTCTTAGGGTTTGATTGGTCGTCTCAGTCCGCTGTAAAGCAGCTCAGAGAAGTCTGCAGCTTTATGGGATCACGTTTCTATACAGTTTTTTTTGCATTGCAGAGTTTAAACTTACATTTGTGGATCCAGTGATGAGCTGTGAGCACAGGCAGCGGCGCTGGGAAGCGCTCCTGAGCTCACAGAGTGATTTCCACTACAGAATCGGTTTTAATGCACCGCTGCCTGAGGGCCTGAGGATCACAGCCATCCGTTATTGGATTTCGGCCTGGTCCCTCGCGTGCAGAGATTTGTCTGGATTCTTTTAATCTATTGATGATACGAGTCTATATAATGTAGATGATGGAACCCCTGTCACTTTATTATTTATTATTCAGCCTTGCAGTGGTGAACTCATCTCCGTCTTTACTTCTGAGAGACTCTGCCTCTCTGGGATGCTCTTTTTATAACCTGTTAGATAGGCTCCAGACCCGCCCCCGACCCTGAATGCAGGAATAAGGGGTAGATAATGGATTTTTTATGTAAACATTACACAACAGTTATTGGCTCTTGTTGCCCCGTCTCAACTTTTTTGAAACATTTTACTGGCGTAGGATTACAAACTTAGGAAACTGTTTAAAATATGCAGATACTATGTTCTGACATAGCAGCACATGAAAGCCTAAGGTGCAGTACATTGTGTTTTAGAAATATGATGACCTCAGACAGATAATTTTACCAAGCCCAAGGTTCCTACCTGTTCCTGTCCTCTTACTGTAAGTCAGACGAGCCAGATCACTGCTTTTGTTTGTGATGGCTCTCGGTACGTCTGCCCAGTCTGTGGGTAGGTGTGAAGACTGGGGGACTGGTGTAAACGCTGCAGGCTGCTGGACCCGAATACTTCATTTGCATGCTTTGTTTGGGGTCGTCACTCAGGTGCTTTATCTTTAGATCTAAGCACCGCCCCTAAATGTATATAAGCCACAATGTATCACTGTCCTAGTCAGACGCCTTTTGAAGGCTACAGCTGCCAAGAAGCGAGTCTCTGAATATAGAGAAACTTCTGCTTCAAGATATTCAAAAACGTCTCCTGGTCTCTAAGGAACGAATTCACAACAGGTCACACTTTCACCACTCAGAGTCCATTTATGCAGCAGTTCTGAAAAACGTGAATTTCCCTTTAATAACTGATTGTTAAGTTTGCACTTCAGTGGGATAAAGAGTATTTTTAGTTTTGTCCTTTCAGTGACAGGCACCGCTGTTCTTCACTGAAGCTCTTTTAGTGCTCTGAGTCTGTTAAGTGCACCCTGAGTCTGTCAGCCTGTTGATTGTGAAAAAAATGCCCTTTTGCTGACATTTCGGGAAATCTCTCCGGCTTCCTCTAGGTCCTGAAGACAAGCACTCCGGTGCTGGTAGAGCTGAACATTAGCAAGAACTTGGTTGGTTCAGCCATGGCCGGCAGCATCGGTGGCTTCAACGCTCAGGCAGCAAACATCGTAGCGGCTATTTACATTGCATGTGGACAGGTGAGGTCTGATGTCTTGGGAAAAGGAATTTTTTCTCTTGGCTTCTTGTTTAGGAAAGTCACTGAAACATTATCACAAATCGTGACAGCAGTATGAGAAAGTGTACAACCTAAATATCTCTGTAGGACCCGGGTCAGACAGTGGGCAGCAGTAACTGTATCACGCTGATGGAGGCGGTGGGCCCCGAAGGGGAAGATCTCTGTATATCCTGCACGATGCCCTCTATTGAACTGGGAACTGTGGGAGGAGGCACAAATCTGCCCCCACAGCAAGCCTGTTTACAGGTATACACACACACACACACACACACACACACACCACACACAGTGGTTGTCAGAAGTACTCAATTCTGCTCAAAAAGGAAAATTTTAAATTCTCATTCTGCTCTGCCTCTAAAGTCTCCCTCTCAAGAGATTTTTCCATGAAATAGGTGTAGTCTGATGCCCTGAGATGATGTTCCACCAGAGTTTTGGCTTTCGGTCCTAAAACTAAACCCATTCATGATGGAGGGATGCATACAGGGCATCATTATGCAAAATACATTTTTTTCCATATTCATCACTATTTTACCATCATCAGCATCAGCACAGGTCTGAACACAGCAGTTATAGACATTTTGGGCGCTGTGTGTGTGGTCTTCTTTTGAAAGCTGACGACTCAAACATCAAATAATTGGTAGATTACTGATTAATAATCAATAACCGATTACTAATTATAAACAATAGTGTTAGCTGATACGGAGTGTGAAAAAAAATACACGCAAAATAAATGAAATAAATGAAGTTTTTCACTTCAATCAAAAGTCTAAGCTTTGATGAAATGTCTGTTTCTTCCTTAACTCGTGTGTGTGTGTGTGTGTGTGTGTGTGTGTGTGTGTGTGTAGATGCTGGGTGTGCAGGGGGCGAGTGTAGACTGTCCTGGTGAGAACGCCCGCATGCTGGCGCAGGTTGTGTGTGCGGCGGTGATGGCCGGAGAGTTGTCCCTCATGGCTGCTCTCGCCGCTGGACACCTCGTCAAAAGTCACTTAACTCTCAACAGGTAAAAAATTCACTCTCAATCCAAAAATTACACCAGACTCCACTGCGGTGACACTGGGTCATTATCAAGCCCTTAATGGAACCAGAACATGGAGTGGGTTGAGTCTTCAGGCACGCATTCATATTAACAGACTGACTGCTTGGACTGATCCAAATCCAAGGACGAACATTAAAAAAGGACAATAATTCTTCTTAACTAATAGTTTCAGAAGCAAAAGGACAAAATATTGGTGTAATAATTGGTAAAAGTAATGCTTTTATTGCGCTTCTTTTTGGCTTTCCTATGATGCATGCAGTGGTTCAGTTTTTAGCTGCGCTCATGACTGTTCCAAGCAAGTTGAGATATTAATGAAATCTGTATCATCGTCTTAAGAGTAGCATCCCTGTTCCTAATCTGAAGTCCGATGTGTTTTCTCTGCTACCAGATCTAAAATCAACCTCCCGGAGATGTCTGAATCGTCACCCAGGGAACCGTCCTGAGAACCATGAGCCCCAGAGACGAGGCTGAGTTTGGGGCACCCTGCTGCCTTCTGGGAAATGTAGTCTCCGCTAAATACCAATTTAAAGCTGCCAAACTTTTAACAACTCTCAGGACGTCATTAAAGGTGTCGGCCCTTTCGGAGTCGACAAAATCGCACTAAAGCTGAATTAAAAGAACATGGGAGGTGAAAACCAAATCTGAGCTTCAGGTTCTGGAGGAGCTTGCGCTGCTTTACGGGATGGTGAAGGACGTCCGTGTGCTGGAACGATGCACGTTTTGGAGCAAACACTGTTGTTATTAAGCCTGCTTTGCCATGGCAGAGTGCCTGCATGTAGAGTTGCTCACATTCTTCTTCACAGACCTGCTTTATTCAGCGGTAAACAAAGGGAGAGCGTGCCTTCTCGTCTGAATGGTTGCGGCTGAATAATTTAATTGTTTTCTGTTACAGAAATCGGTGTGGTTTGACCCATCCATGTCCAAACGGGAACCTTACATTTCCGTTAGTCCTCGCCTTGTTTGTCTGAACCTAAACCGATTAATCCATGTGGCTAAAAAAGGTGATCTATTGCTTAATTTATTGTAATTATTTTATAAATTTGGGACTGTTGCTTTTGAGCATGTCATGAAATCTGCTTGATCATGAAAATAGATAATATTATAGATTGGCTCTCCTAGGTATGACTGTAGACAGGTTAATCACTTTAGACCAATCAAGTTCTGGGATTCTTTCTTGTGCTAAATTCACGTGTTGGGCACGGATGGGTTAAACGCTTGGTCTTTGTTAAACTGAATCAGGTTCCTTCAACCTTTTTAGTGCTTTAATTATGAACCGTCTCAGACGTGGCTGTCTGGGCTGTGGAAGTGTTTTTGCCAAACTGACTTTAATTCTGACACACAAACAAAAGGAGGATAAACGGGAAACCATAAATGCTTCATAGTGACTCGTATCGATGCATTTAAAACGGTTTCTGACTGCAATTATCTCAACATGATGACAGATCTAAGCCAAATGCACTAATCTAGTACCAACTTTTTTAGTCCAATCTATGAGCACAAGAGAAAAATAATGGTGCTACAGTCCTTCATTATTAATGTGTATTAGATATTAAGTGTGTGTATTCGGCTGTTTAGCCGTCTGTGTGTAACGAGTTTGGAGATGTGCGTGTAAGATCGTGGCTAATGGACACGTTTGGACGTTTCAGTGACATACAGCAGTGGTTCTCATCCTTTTCCTAGCCCCCCCCCCTCACGTTCTGCCTGGAGTGATTTGTGTGTTTGAAAATGCACGGACATCATGGTTGTGTGTTAAAAGGGAATTCTGCTTCTTTTTTTTTTTCTCCAAAATTTCCACATAATTCAGAGGTTGAGATGTAAACAGTTGGTGAATGGAACCAGACGTCTAAAACACATAAAATTTACTCCACGTGTGTCTGAGCGTTTTTATGGATGTTGATGGTGGTAAAATAGTGAATCTGAACTAAAGCTGGTTTCTTTCGGGTCTGTTTTGCCGCACAATGCCGGCATGCGTTCGCATTAATTAACCATTCGTTTATGCAGAACTTTTGGAAAATTTGGTGGAGTTTCCCTTAAAAGGCTGAGAATGAAATTGATGTGGACACATGCGAAACTGCATTAGTGCTTTTATAAATAATAAAAGTAATAAAAGCAAACGCACAATGTTTGTTCTCAGCAAAAGCCATAATCTTTCTAAACCTTCCGTAAAATGAATGTTCAGTTTAATACTTTTGAAATTCTCTATGGCTGTTATTTTTGTTTTATAAAATGCAGAAGCAAATAAAAAAAAATAATTTACTACAGTGTTGTCTCTTGTGACCTAAACGTTGTTTTAGTAGTTTTTCTTGCACTTATTTTGGTATAAATATTTCAATATGAAGTGATCTTATGCACATTTTAACCAGAGGTATATATATATATACAGTACAGGCCAAAAGTTTTGACACACCTTCTCATTCACTGCGTTTTCTTTATTTTCATGACTATTTACATTGTAGAGGGAGCGTTTCTCAAACTATGGGCCGTGGACCGGTGCCGGTCCGTGAGAGAGTTCCTGCCGGTCTGCAGAGCCTCGCTTCTGCACCAATCAAAATTCAGTCAGA
>JBBPDE010035586.1:0-10216 GCA_037974605.1 Nannopetersius ansorgii
GGAGAGACTGCCCCCTGTAGGTAGGGAGTGGAAGTCGCTTTGGATAAAAGCGTCTGATAAATGCCGTAAATGTAAATGATGCACTACAGGGTGTCATATATTCATGGACACATTTCATATTGTCATATTTTTATATTTCATATAAAAATATGTATTTCATAACTACATTATTTATAGTTGCATTACATTCTGCATACTTCTGTTTACAATGCACTATAACATCCCATCTGCACACTGTACATATGTAAATCTTTCTACACTTTTAACTTCATAATCTAACTTAATTCCACATTTTATATTCAACTTGTGGGTCTTGTTTAAGTGGATTTGCTCTTATTTAGATTTGTTTTAAATATAAAGGTTCGAGTTCCCATGGCCTGCCTGTGGTCCTGCAGTGGCTAGAACTGGCCACAGGAGTAAAGAGTGCTCTGATCATCCTGCTCCGCCGCTGAGAGAGCGATGGTCCGATCTAGAGTTTGGGCCTGTAGGTCAGTGGTTCTCAACCGGGGGGGCGCGAACACTATCACGGGGGGGCGCGACATGCAAATTAAATGCAAATGCCACCTATGTGCACCGACTATAACACAGAACCACTGCTGTATGTCATCATAAGGGGAAAGGTTTCCTCCCCTTTCTCATGCTTTGCCCGCCCAGAAAATTGGCCCCACCCACTGTCAGTGCTGTGTGTGAGAGACCCTTTTTCCTCAAGAGACCTCATGGCTTGTAAACGAGTGAAGCGGCAGCTGCTCAGTGCTTAGATGCACAAATGAGCACGAATGTATTTTTTTAGTTCCTTCATGCGAGCCTCTGAAGAACCAGTGAATTCATTTAATTTTCTATGGAAATGCGCCGACACAACTTCCTGTTTTGTGTGTGTGCGCCAAACATCTCGCCGACGACTGGGTCAATACAGAGCTGGTCTTGCTGAACCACGGCTGCATGTTTTTCGCACAATATCACTCTCACATGAAGAGATTTTCCGGCTTTATTCTCCACAGTTTCAGGCCTGTTTGGACGGAGGGCCCAGTGTGATGTAATACTGGGTCAATTTGCATAGAACCGCCCCTCATCTGTCGAGACCCCGCCCACTAGACTAGTTGAAGGTCCTCCATGTCGTCTGCTGGTGTTAGAGACCGGAGAAGCCGAGCGCTGTGTCTACAGACGGAGGCGAGTCTCTCATGAAGTGTTGTGTTGTTGCTGTAAAGATCAGCACAAATCCTGCACTTTCTCCCAGACAGAGAAAACCCAAGAACTGCGGCTTTCACTGCATTTTCAATGGCCGTTTCATCCGGTTTCATTCCACCTTAAAAAGTTCCACCTTAAGTATTTAAGGTGGATGGGAGAATTGGAATAAGGAGCTGTGAATAAGGAGCAATCTTCAGCGCCCTGGAGGATCTGGACCTGCTGTCCAGGGTTTCATTACAAGTAGCGTAAGAGGTGGGTGGAGCATGAGATGGGTGGGGCGTGGCCAGCAACTGCTTATTTGCATAAAAGGGACAGAGCCCTTAAACGGCTGGTTCTGAAAGGGCCTGAAACTGTGGAGAGTAAAGCTGGAGAGTCTCTTTATGTGAGAGGGATTGTGTGTAAAGAACTTCAGGAACAGGTTTTGTAGCCCATAGACCTTTTAGAAATTGATATTTAAAAAAGTGTGTTCTGCATAATATGTGTCCTTTAAGGTTAAAGGTCAGGATCAGGTTTAGGTATAGCATTATTGAGCTTCCCTGCGAGATCTTTGGGGACGTTTGGACGTACCTCCTCTGAGTGGAGACTGGAGACACAGTAACTGCTGTCCTGTCTGTTGTAGTTTAAAATGGAAACATTTTGACTCTTTATTCTTCCACCAAGAAAAGGCTATTCTGTAGCTCCACAGGGGGCATGAAGATCGTCTCCCGGAGATGAGGACATTGATTCTGATGTAAAAAAATCTGAAGTATCCCTTTAAACACAAAGCACCTCAGTGGGGATTTAGAAGTGCTTAGTAAAATCAGTCATTTATTCATTTTGAAAAAATAGATCCCGATCGTCCGGCGGAATCGTGTGTCATGGAGGCCTTGATGTTGCCGGACGGGGCCGGGGCCGGCGGCCCAGCTTTGATCAGAGCTCTGCTTATAGTTCTTGTCAATGTTTGAGTCAGGCTTGATCATTGTTTGTGTCAAGGCTTCTTGGTCTCTAATGGACCATGTCAAGAGAGTTCTCACACACACACACACACACACACACACACACACACACACACACACACACACACACACACACATTCAAATATCAGTTTAGCTGTACAGACTTCATCGTATTGAGTTACAACACCACGGATACACAGTAACCCCTTGGTTTTACACAGATAAGCATTCGAAGAATCAGTCTAACACAAATTTTTCTGAGAACCGACCTGTAGTACCTCCACAGTCCAGCGGTGGCAGTAATACACTGAAAAGTTGTCAACCGCCATAAAAAAAAGAAGAAGCTGCTGCAGCATGTAGCATGACTGCTCCGTGTCTTGTCCTCGTATTTTAGTGTTTAACCCCCCAAATGTTCAACAGTGATCTCAGTGTGTTCAGTATTAGTAAGCTGTGCTCTGTCTAAACATGTGGGTAGAGAGAGTTGTTTCAACCTTTCTTTTGTGTACAAGTCTTCGCACACTGCTAATGCTAACCGCTAATGCTAACATTTTTTCAAAGCAATAAAATTTTCTGATTCTGATTATTTATTTACCTTTACGTTCTCTTTAAGGGTAATGCATTTAACTGAGTTTAAAATGAAAATTTAAGTGTTCTGGGAGCAGCACACTTTAAAGGAAAAATTGATTTTCTTGGAATCTAAGCTGACAGGTGGGTTGCACTTGATTGAAGACCTGATGTGTCAGAACAACCAACATAATCAATAAGTGATAACGGATACAACTGATGACATTTCTATTTCCAGTGGGTGGGACACAGTTTCATGAGGGAAACCCATCTGGATGCTCTAGATACATCACTGACTGTGAATACGAGCAGCAGCCTAACCAGTGGTTGTTCCGCAATCAGTGTTGGCGACTGAGCAGCAAAATGTTCTCACAGGAGAACTTTGTGTTCTTTTATTTAACATTGAACTTGGATCATTTCCATTTAGTTCTGCTACCGAGGAGCGAGAACATCACATTTTAGTACTGTATTTAATTTTAGTTTATTTTTACACATAGTAATTGACAGAGTAGAAATAAATTGTTATAAATGAATGATTAATAAATTAATATATCAGGGACCACACAAGAGTCTTTTAGAGGAATTAAGCCCCCCAAGCCCCCCATTATTCAAACACTGTGTTAATAAATCGTCCTGCTTCTTAGCATTTCAACAGCCAGTTTGTGGATATCAATAAAAGGCTATGTTGGGGATCTATAGTGTGATATTATTATTATTATTTTCCATCTAAGCATTTGAATGTTTGACTGCATTTCCCTTTCAAGTACAGAATACAGTGTACAGTAGTTTCTTCAGTGCATGAGTGGACTGATGCACTTTCCAAGGCCGTGAATCGCCTCCAGTCATCTGTGGGGACGGAGTGGCAGCGTGTGGGTATCAGTGGGCCAGTCTCGTACCTTCCAGCAAGAACAACTCTGCCTTTTTGCTTCTTGTCAGATTTTGATCTTTTGACGTTTTTATGTGTCTCGTTCTGGCAGGGCGAAACTATTCGCAGTCTCGTCATGTGATGTGCACCGGGCCCAAGTGCACAGCATCACAAGGCAAAGCATCATCTCAGAGGTCCTCAGGACCTCATTACCACATTAATGCATTAGCTTCTGTAGTACGGTGTAGTATCTGCTCCATATGAATGAAGAGTGCGGGAATAGAGAATTGATTGCGAGTTCAGCGGCCTCCACACCATTTCACGCTCTGTGGAGAAATATTCTCGCGTGCTGCAATATAAACTCCCTTCTGTGTGACTGACAGCCCAACCCCAGCGTGGCTCATAATAGATGAAGACATGAACAGCAAGGCTGCCTATGATTCTTCACTTTCCTCTGCTGCCTGGCCCCCTCTGCCATTTTGTGCCTATAAACCACAGCTAAATCACTCTTACTCTCTCTCTCTCTCTCTCTCTCTCTCTCTCTCTCTCTCTCTGTTTCCCTTTCTCTCTCTCCCTCTCTCTCTCTCTCTGTTTCCCTCTCTCTCTCTCTCTCTCTCTCTCTCTCTGTTTCCATTTCTCTCTGACTCCCTGCCTCTCTCTGTTCCTGTCTTTCTCTAATGGCTGTCAGGTTTGAGGCAAGAGTAGCAGTGGCAGCCTTTGTTAAGTTTTTGTGCTGCTGGAAAGGCTCCAGTTAGAGTTTGGTTTTGAATGGGTGCTGCTGCTTAATTGCCTGTTGAACGCCCCCCACTTCCACCACATCTTCCTTCAATAAGACGCATTACCTCCCTCCCTCGCTTAAATCCAGTAGGCTTTATTGGCACGGCTATATTTAGCAAATGAGGTGCGGCAGAGGTAACTCAGGGACCTCAGTGGAATCAGTAGACCATGGTCAGGTGGAAAGTCAGCTGGATTCCTTCAGGGACATCCCAGCTGAGGAGACAGGTTTGGTGAGGCTGATCATCATCTGGCCACCCTCAGATCCACCAGCTAACACAGAGGAAGCAGCATCTCTAGAGGAACAGCAGGAAATTGACCCAGGAGGAACATTTGGGCATGAATAATGTTTGGAAGACGCTGATGTGGAAGATGAGCCGAGTGAGCTTATTTTGAGTCACAGGAAGAGGAAGCAGAAGAGTTGCCCAGCAACTTCTGGGTAGCACAAATCAAAACAGGTGCTGAGATCTATCAGTGAGTTTGAAGCAGTAGATCAGGGATCAGCACAGATGTCCAGAAAGAACAATCTCACTGGGAACCCAAGCGTACACTTTCCCTATTCTTTATTCTCTGTGGTGCCCTTGGGTTTGAATCCCAGGATCCCTAAATGGGGTTCTCCACTGACTGGTACCAGCTCGGTTCGGTTCAGTTCGGTTCCCCTCTGTTCAGTTGATTTCGGACCTACGGTTTTCCACTACAACTGGTTGCTATAGCGACCAAACATTCTGAGCAGCAGCCTGAGCGGAGGCTCTAAGCTGAGGTAAACAACCCGGCATCGCTACAGTCGTCAGCGTGGATGAAATCAGAGGGGGTTTATTTCTTATCCTTGGTTTGTGGCTGTTTGACACAAAACAGGGTTGGCTTACCAGACAAGGCTTAAAGGAGCAACATTCGGCTAAAGCTAATGCTAACGTTCAGTCAACAACGCTGGCGTAACCATAGCGACCACCAATCAGTAACCTCCAATATGTTCACGTCATCATTTAGTATTGGTTCAGCACACTTAGAACCTCGGCCAAGGTGGTACCGGGAACAAGATTTTAGTGAAGAAAAAATTGAACAGAGCTGAACCGAACCGAGCTGGTACCAGTCGGTGGAAAAAAAAGAGAAAGCTTGACTCGTCACCTGCCCACAGCTTAAATGCAGAGAACAGTTTCATACTATTTACACTGTGATGCGTTCTGTTCTCGCATGACAGACCACATCACATCCGTCTCTTGGGTATGGCACTTTGCCTTATACAACATCAGGAAAATCAGGTCATACCTGACGCAGTATGCCACTCAGCTCCTGGTACGGGCCACGGTTATCTCTCGCCTCAATTAGTACAGCCCCCTCCTACTGGGTCTCCCAGTAGGACAAGACTCTCACAGCTGGTTTAGAATGTAACGGCTCAGCTGGGCTTCAGCGAAACTGAAAGGTCACATGTCAGTCCACTGCTGGTTGACCTGCATGTCTGCCCAAATTAAATTGAAGTTACTAACTATTGCCTACAGAGTGACATCTGGGTCTGCAGCCAGCTACCTTAATCCTGTCACTCAGTCTTATGTTGCTACTTGCTCCCTCCACTCCTCCAAGGAACGTCGTCTGGCTCTGTCCTCCCTACACACAGGGCAAACCCAGCTGGTGGAACGGGCTGCCAAAGGTCACCAGAGCAGCAGAATCCTCCTGAAGACTCATCTGTTCAGAGAGCGTCTATCTTCTAGTACTACTCCCTACATTTTAGCTTTTGGAACTCTCCTCTGGTTCTCACCCTGCCCTGAAACTTGAGCGTTTCCTCATATTGCAAGTTGCTTTGGACAAAAGCATCTGCCAAGTGAATCAAATGTAATGTAAACGGACACTTTACACTTTCAGTGAAGTCAGAAGAAGGGGACGGTTAGCATGAGCACCAGGCCTACTGGATTTGGACCCATCACACACCAGCTCTACCATTACGTTTTTTAGATCCTAGCCGCCTTCAGCAGCTTTTTATCCAACTTCTACCACAACCTGTTAACCTTTGGCCTTGTTAACAGCAAAGAATGGATGGAACAGACAATGCTTGCATTCCCATACAATGGATAGAATTGCTGCAGTGCGTCTCTGAAGTAACTCTCTTCAGGAACAATGCCTAGAACTACCACTCCAGTGAAGAAGCCTGGTGTACAGACAGAAGAACGCTAGACTAGTCCTGCAACTGCAGGAGTCCACCAACCCACTGGTAAGAGAGCTGGATACCGCAGGACTAACCTGATCAGAAAACCACCAGCGGGTTGCAAGAACAAGAAGTCATCAGCAGAATTCAAACTGTGCAGTGGCGACAAGATCAGAGCAGGAGTGCAATATGTTCAAGGCAGTGTTGCGAGACCATCAAGGAGCCCCCCTGCGGACAACATGGGAGGACTTGGCTGACAGATTAATGAGAGGGCATGACTGGGAAAATCCCACAAGTCTAACTGCGTTTTCTTGTCAGGACAAATGACAGGTTGTGTCCCTTAAACCTGCACCAGGGGGTTAAAAATGATTTATTATACCAGCATTGCAAGTCCTCAACGCATATTGTCAGTATTCAAGGTTGCAAGGTGCCAGGTGGAGATGCAACAAGGTCCTGATGTATCTGGTGAAGATACTGAAACCTGGCAGGGCAGACCTGAATGGTCACTCACTGTACTCTTATTCCCAGCAATACTCCTGTTTGTGGGTAATCTCAGTTTTCAATCATTTTTTTCTATATTAGTGCCGTAGTTCTCAAGACTGGTCTTGAAACTGGTATCAAGACCAATGTTTTTGTGGTCTCTGTCTTGTCTTTGTCTCGACTCTTCTTGGTCTCTGTCTTGTCTTGGTCTCGACTCTTCTTGGTCTCTGTCTTGTCTTGGTCTCGGTCTCTGTCTTGTCTTGGTCTCGGTCTTGTCTTGGTCTCGGCCTTGTCTTGGTCTCGACTCTACTTGGTCTCGGTCTTGTCTTGGTCTCGACTCTACTTGGTCTCGGTCTTGTCTTGGTCTCGACTCTACTTGGTCTCGGTCTTGTATTGGTCTCGACTCTACTTGGTCTCGGTCTTGTATTGGTCTCGACTCTACTTGGTCTCGGCCTTGTCTTGGTCTCGGTCTTGTCTTGGTCTCGGCCTTGTCTTGGTCTTCATGGGATGGGGAAAAAAGAGAAAACTGTGCATGCGCATCACAAAACATTGCAACCAGTCAGATGCATCTATTTTAAAAACGTTACATTGTTTAAATTTTTTCAACGGACACTGCCATACACATCACATCATGTTGAAGTCGGCAAAGGCATCCGAAAATGTCTGCGAAGTCGGTAGTAATTAACTTTACAGAGCACAAACGGTATATTTGCAAAACGGCCCAGAAAAAGACATTCACCAGACATCTGGGCGATTTTAAATGAAAGACATATGGACAGTATAATTGAAAGGATAACATGAGTTTGATTTAATGAGTAATGACACTTTACAGCAGTGCCTTTTCTCTACTGTAGATCTGAGTAATGTGATGTCGATTCTAGCCTTAGTCTGTTTTCGGTCTTGGTCTTGTTCTCGCCTTAGTGTGTCTTGGTCTTGATCTTGATACCCTCTGGTCTCTGCAATGTCTTGGTCTTGGTTTCGGCGGTCTTGACTACAACACTACTCCAGATATACTGGTGTCTGTGATGTTGTGTTTGAGTAGGTGATACTTCAGGGCTGGTTACAAAGTGTAAGGTGTCTGTCTGGAGGGCCGTGACCTACGTGACGAGGATGGAATGCCAGGGTTTCAAAGGTTTAACTACAACGTAGCTTCTCCGAGAAATGGGAGTAGCAGGACAAAAGCTCTGGAAGGCAACCAAAGTGCTGGCAGAAGAAACTGAGAGAAGGTAGTGTTTTGGCAGCAGCTCAGAAGAAAGATTGGAGTTGGGAACCCAAATAACAGACAGTTACAGGGAAACATCTCTGTCACTGTTACACCATCAGGGCAGGATACTTGGAGAAAACCAGCAAAACAGAGGGCTAAGGACCCTTCAGCAGACCCAAAGAGTGCCAGTGAAGGTGTGGCAGGCAGAAAGAGCAAGCGGGATGTGCAGTTCTGTGCAAAAGTCTTTGGCGCCAGAGAAAATCATACTTTACAAATATAATTAATACAGTAAATAGTGGCAACAGTGTTCCAGACCTCTTTCCCCATCTAAACCCAGTATCACTGGTGGGTTGGCTCTTTTTATTTCATTAGATTAAACTAGGAGGGGTCCAGCAGGAAACCTGCGTTCTTCGAAGCAGCTCACAAAATGAAGTGAAAGTGACCGTTCTGTCGTACGTGAAAACTCCACAGCACACAGCGTGAAGGCGCGACATTCTTCCTCTGCATTCAACACAATTAACCCGTTCACCAAGTCAAGCAGCAGGCAGTCAGGAGCACAGCCAGGGGAGCAGTATGTGGGCACATTACGGTACCTCAGTGGTGCCTCTAGCAGTCTTGGGAATCGATCCCATGCCTTTCTGATAGCACTGGGCCACCAGCTGCCCCCAATATCAACTACTTAAAAAATATTAATACTTTTAACTGCATTTTTGACTTTTTTTTTTTTTTCGTTTTTTGATGGCTGAAAGAAGCCCACTGCTGATTTAAATGGATTCAAACAATTTGCATAGGGGCCCAAGACTTTTGCACAGTGCTGTAGAGACTCAACGATATGGGAGTAGCAGGACAAAAGCTCTGGAAGGCAACCAAAGTGCTGGCAGAAGAGGCTGAGAGAGGCAGCTTTTTGGCTGCAGCTCAGTGGAAATGCATGAGTCGGGTTCCTAAACGACACGGCGGACAGATGCGGAGTGTCAGGGAAACATCTCTGTCACGGTTACACTGTCAGGGCAGGGTGCTTGGAGCAAACCAGCAAAACATCAAGACAGGGGGTTAAAGACCCTGCAGCAGAGGCGTGCCAGGCAAAAAGACCAAGTCAGAAGCAGCATCCTCCTGTATGTCTCGCAGTTACTGTATTACCAGTGGAGCCCTGAACCAGCGAGACATGTCTCCGTTTCAGTGAGAAGTTTTAAATGGTTCGCAGCAGCAGAAGTACGAAAGTTATTTATGGCTTCTTTAGATCATTTTCTCCGCCCTCCTCTACTCACTCACACACTCACCTCCTCCCTCACTCTTAAACATCAGCTCTGACACCTGAAAAACAATTGATAGGGTCTATTTTAAGCCCCCTTTCCGCGGTTTGAATCCCAGGAACAGATGTGCTGGATATTTTTCTCTCTCTCTGTTGCCCCCTCTCTGGCGGCGGTTCCGTTTCATGGCATCTGTCATGTTGCATGGTTCATGTGTGTTACCTGAATGACGATGAAGAGCCTTCAGCATGTGTGTGTATGTGTGCCTTTATTGAGAGCCTGTGGAACTTCCCACACAACTTCTTTTTATGGGAAGCTTCTGGAAAAAGGTAGCTGTTCATTGCGAACCTTCTCTAAGTGGAAACTGAAGGAAAACGGCTGGTTGTCTGGTGTCCTCCTGCGGGCGAGCTCCAGGGTAACTCCTATACGGAGTGTCTGCTTAAGCATTCGCTGCTAATGTTCAATGACTTCACGTTCAAAAGATCTTTCAGGGATCTGACAGAGTTGTGTTTCCTGTGATCTCTCTGTCTGTTTTTCTGTTCACTGTTAGTACAGTTTGCGGCTGTGTGTGTGTGTGTGTGTGTGTGTGTGTGCGCGTGTGCGTGTGCGTGCGTGCGTGCGTGCATGCGTGCGTGTGTGTGTGTGTGTGTGTGTAAAACGTACAAACGTACAGGTGTCTATTCTTTTCTGAACTTTTGCAGTGTGTGTGTGTGTGTGTGTGTGTGTGTGTGAGTGTAGTAGTGGGTGTGTGTGTGTGTGTGAGTGTAGTAGTGTGTGTGTGTGTGTGTGTGTGTGTGTGTGTGAGTGCAGTAGTGTGTGTGTGTG
>JBBPDE010035625.1:0-10214 GCA_037974605.1 Nannopetersius ansorgii
CTCTGTCTCTCTCTCTCTCTCTCTCTCTCTCTCTCTCTGTCTCTCTCTCTCTCTCTCTCTCTCTCTCTCTCTCTCTCAGTCAAGGGAGGAGTGTTATGTGAAGAATGTAGTGCAATGGATGGTCCCATTTCTGCACCGCTGTGAAGGTCAGAGAGAGGGAGCGGCCTCTGCTCTTCTCAGAGAGTACTTAGTGTCTCTCGCCCGTGAGGACCTTTCACTGCCACTCAAAATCTTTCAGCACTCCAAGCCAGGCGTGAGTGTGTGTCCCTCTACTTATACACACATACACACACACACACACACACACACACACACACACTGCTGTAAACTAGCTCTGAAAGTAAGTTACAGCGCACAACCACCATCCCTGCGGATTATTCAGCTCAGGCAAGACCCTCAAAAAGCGAACACACACACACACACACACACACACACACACACACACACACACACACAGAGTCAAACAGGCATGTACCAGCACTCTTGCATATGCATAATATATTTATGAGCTGTTCACCCTCCCTTGCTATCACCAGCTTTGCCTCGTAGCAAATTAGGCAAACAGTTGGAGAGGGAAAGTACGTGTATGTCTTGCGTGCGTCTTCATCATTCAACAAGACAGAATAATGGGCTGCTTAACGGCACCTGATTAAAGTAAAGCACACACCTAACCTCCTGTCCTTTATGTCCACAAAATTGTGCAAGGATAATATTAATTTAAAGGAATTGCGCTGTCCATGACATATGAGCAGAACCCATAAGCAGGTTAAAGGAAATGTATGGGGAGAGTTTAATTGAACCGTGTAATTGAATGTATGTTTATCTTAAAGGAGGCATATTTTACTGTTTTTCCAACTAAAAGTACTTCCCTCTCATGTTGCAAGTCAGATGTGATGGGAAGAAAACCAAAAAGACCATAAAGGGCACATTTTCATATGTTTTTTCATATGTTGTGTTTTTTCTTCTGAGGTCTTCTGTGTGTGTCTCAGCACCAGTATCTGTCATCCATTTTTAATTGACAATTTTCCAATTTCTCTTTCTACTTTAAAATCAAAGAATATGTTTTATTCTCAAAAATCAAACATATATCATTATTTGCCTTTAAGACTGACATAGACTATCAGTCAAAAGTTTGGACACACCTTCTCGTTCAATGATTTCCTTTATTTTATTATTGGCTACATTGTAGATTAATATTGAAAACCCCACCTATTGCTTTAATGACTGCATTGCACATTTTTGGCATTTTTTTTCATCAGATTCATCAGGAATCGACCTGGAATGGTATTTAAATAGTAGGCGTTCTTTGTCAATAGTTCATATGGGGTTGGTGGCGTAGTGGGTAGGATACTTGCCCCTAGACCAAGAGGTCATGGGTTCGAATCCTACATTCAGCACACCACCAATGGGTTCCTGAGCAAGACCCTTAACCCCAAGTTGCTCCAGGGAGACTGTCCCCTGTAGTTAGGGATTGGAAGTCGCTTTGGATAAAAGCGTCTGATAAATGCCGTATAAATTAGTGGAATTTCTTGCCTTCTTAATGTGTCTTCATCAGTTGTGATGGTCGGAATCGTACACAGTTAGTGATCCTATTTGACTATGTTTCTACTCCACTTTATGATAAGAACCACTTAACTAACTAAAAAAC
This sequence comes from Nannopetersius ansorgii, assembly GCA_037974605.1. Classification (NCBI taxonomy): domain Eukaryota; kingdom Metazoa; phylum Chordata; class Actinopteri; order Characiformes; family Alestidae; genus Nannopetersius; species Nannopetersius ansorgii. The sequence goes on from JBBPDE010035625.1 coordinate 1,649, forward strand.
AACAGTCCATTTATTACTTTATTGCAAAACACATTCTTTTTTTTGTTTACTGGATAATTCAATGTGTTCCTTCCTGATTTTGTTTGTTTTCACTATTCTACAATGTAGAAAATAATAAAAACAAAGAAAAAACATTGAATGAGAGGGTTTGTCCAAACTTTTGACTGGTAGTGTACGTTACTGACCTCTGTTCATACTATTCCCTTTTATTCTGCCTCCTTCAATAAAACAGACTCACTCTTTATTCCATCATCATGAAGTAAACAGGACATAATTAAGATTTAATTTCAGTAAAGCAAGGATAATTAGTTTTTCCTTGATATGGACTGTGATGTATACTGTGTTCGTATGAATCGCTTTGCCTTGTTGGCCATGTAGTCCTCTGGGTGTTGATTTTGTATATTAATGATCACCTGCTCTTACTGGATGTCTCAGTGGAAGGGGTGGGATAGAGGGGTCACAGTACACAGTATAGATACCATTTGTGTCATTTACAAGACTTAGTTACAGTTTTGTCAGTTACAAGACCCAACTGCATTAAACGCTGTTGGGTATTCTCTTTAAAAGTAGTGTTTGTTTGTGTGTATTTGCTGGCTTGTATTTGCCTTTTAAGGAGGGTTAGTCTTTTATTAGCTTCAAGCTAATGGTGGTGAGTGATTAAAGTTAAAACTCTTTAGATTAAACCCAGGCATCAGATTACGGCTTATTGCAGACATTTATGGACACCTGCGTAACATATTCTTTACTTTGGTTGTTACAATTTGGAGGTTGACTCCTTTAGTAAATATTAGTGTTGTGCAGGTTGGCTTTTTTTTAACTATTTCGACGGGCTTCCCTTCCAGCACGCGACCGGCTGAACTGAATGCACACTCGCAAAGCACTATGAATTGTGAGGGCCTCCCTGATTGTGATTGCGAGTGGAACTAGGAGATCCTCATGGTCATTTGAACCCCATTTACAACACGTTTTGATCGCTAATGAAATACGTTGTGTAACTTTTTGACCTACCCACCCGCACCCACCTGCCCTAAAACTGCCCGCGCTTTGTGTTTTTTTTTAATATATATATAGTAAATATATAAACACAAAGCATGTCTCTGAATATTACTGCAGTTAGCTTTCTCTGTTAAGGACAAAATAGGACCCAATTAGCTCAGAGAGAGACTGTTGGGGTCTGCTAATTCAGAGTGGTGCAGAATGGAACTGCACAACCCAACAGTCTGTAAAATCACTTTTATGAAGGGTAAACCTCATAGATTCATTTCACAGTTTCTCAGGTAGTGGATACAATGACAAGTAATATAAATGCAATCTGGAGAAGAAAATACACTTTAGTTTGACAGATATCTTTTAAAGACATGGTGACCTAAAGACTTGATGTTAAATCTGTTTCCAAGTCAAATGTAGGGGAAAATAGGATGGGCGTGGTGAAATGGAGCAGCAGGCAATTTTGTTTTTATAGTCCAAAAATGAAAATCTCATAAAGGAGCATCGTGCCCCACTATCAGGACGGAATGTTCCCCTATCTGAGGCCCCTGTGAAAATATATTGCGTCAGTTGTCTGATTTTTTTACAGAACCTATCATTTATTTGTCAGATCATTTTATTTTTGTCTTTTTCTTTTTGCCTTACTCTGAAATATTATCAATTTTTGGTTACTACTAAGATTGATCAATGCATGCCTTTTTGATTACACTTCATTATAAGAAAAATGACAAATCACAGAAAGATCTACTTTGAAAATGTCACTTAGTGGCACATTTCTGATTGAGATTAAAATGTGAAAAAAATGTGTTTAAAAAGCTTGGTCATTTTTACAGGTACTTTTTATAGGTAACACTATTAACTAAAATGTTATTGATTTATTTATTTGGTTTTAACGTATTTGGTTTTAACATATAACATTTGATGATAGTAATATCTTAATGTTATTGTAAAGTCCTATAACAGCAGGAACAACAGAAAATATAACAGAAAGTAAAATATGATATTTCCCCTTTCTCTCTAACTAACCTCTAGCTCTTACACCATGCTAAGTATCTCTAGTTAACATGAGATTATGATAAGATAAACCTTTATTAGTCCCGCAAGTGGGACATTCCCAAAAAATAGAAAAAGTTAGACGAAGCCAGAAATGAGAAGAGCTGCCGTAGTTTTTATTTAACCCCATTATTTGTTTAGAAAAGAGGGGATCCTTTTACTCCAATACTGAACTGTAATGTCTCTGTCTTTGCTATTTTTATTTGATATCTTCACCTTTCTGGAATTTGTAAAAATCTTCATTTGAGGTGTGCCATAAATGAGGGAAATTGATTAAAGATGTTTACATATTTGTGTTTGGTCTCATATGCCTTAAAGACATATATATGCAGAGTATGAGTAACACTATTAACTAGAATGACACTTATTAATTTATCCACTGTTATAGTTATTTATTTTATATAAATATAAATATTTTCTAGCTCCACAAATGTTAGTTATTGATGGGTTTCTAAATCTTTTGAATTCAGGCAAACATTTAATGTGTGTGTGTACACTCCTGTGTGTGTGAGAACAGTGTCCACAGAAGATCATTTCTGATCCGGATGAGCTGATGTCTGTGGCACTGGAGTGCATCTACAGCTGTGAAAGAGATGACCAGCTTGCTCTGAGCTACGACATACTGGAGTGTCTGCCTCAGAGGGGATATGGGTTAGTATCAAAACACCACACACACCTATATCACCTCTGTCAGTCAAATAATGACAAACGAACCCATACCAATACCAATACTTACCTACACTTACATTACATAAATATCTCATATATATCTCATATATATATATATATAAAATTTACTTATATTGTAACTTACATATTAACGTAAAATCAGCTACATTTCATGTAAAATATAACTGTATACATTTTTGGTACTGTCCACACAAAGGAAGTGCGTCTTTGGATGATGAAATACCCTTGTAGTCAGAGGCGGGAGGTTTGAAAATATTCAAGTGTTATTCATTTCTCCTTGCTGATGGCTGCTGCCCTGTGACACATCTCTGGCCCGTGTGGAGCTATGTCAAGTGTTCCACTGAGTGTTTTTGTTCATTTTGTTCATCTTAACGCTTTAAAATGAGTTTAAAATTAAATTAAAGTGTTATAGGGCAATTTTAGGCCATTTTGTACAAATCTGCTTTTTTTTTTTTTTACAATTTGCGGGTGCTCTTGGAATGTAACTCCTGCGAATGTTGGGGGTTTACTGATTTTACCCTTTCAGAAGTGATAACTTCCAAAAAACTAAACAGTTTTCGACTTGCATGCATCTAAGTAATTCTTTTGGAATGCCTGTGTACACACACGCTAATGCACTCAAACAGGCTTATTGGCTCAGACTGCATGGGTTTGTTGTGTGTGTGAAATCACTGTAGGCTACCTCCTGATGAGCTAAGGATTATCTCTGTATGCTTCTGTCTCCGTTCAAAGAGAAAACTCCCAAACCGTATTAGATCACCCTATTATAACCCCTAGATCTTTATCCTCCCCACCCGCTTGAAGTTTTACTGCAATTAAAAATGAATGATAATGCTAGTCATTTTGCCTCTATAGTATGAACACTTATAACTGATGAAATGATGAAAAGCTATGTGTCTGAAGAAACACTAACACATAATGTTGGGCAAATATCTCCACACGCGTTGATACACATACACACTCCTGCCTGCACACTTTCCTTTATTGTCTTCTTTCTTTTAATCTGTGATGGACTTTGTAAAGATTCTTTCTCTAATGAGATCCTGTGTAGTGCAGAGCTTTCTGCTGTCAGCTTCTTCTGAAGGTATTATCCTTTGGTTTGAGAGAGACTGCGTTCATGTACACCTTCCTTAAATTGTCTTTCGGCATTGTTACACTGTACACGTATCGCCTTAGTCTTCTTCTTAGCCATTGCTTTGTTTAGCAATGTAACCAAACATAACACTGCTTGCCCTGTAGCTTCAAGACCTGTTTCATTTTACCACCATATTACTGTAGAATGTTTGTTTTTTGAATGGTCACAATTTATCTTATCTATCAGAGAGACTCCCAAAGTAACATTGGTAACCATGATTAGTAACCATTAGCAATTAAACCGTCACGGGCACTTGAGTAGCAAATCGTGAAGCGAGCGCTTGAGTAGAAAATCGACGGCTTCCAGGACACTGGGGACATAAGATGCATGTGGCAGAGCATTTTGGCCATCACCAATTACAGGACACTTCCACCTGCCAATGACGGCGAGGCCATCCTTCCAGATGCTGAATCGCTTCTACAAAATGTGAGGCAAAACTGCTTGGAGTTCACCCCCAGGAAGCTCCCGAACCATTCTCGGCCATGTGCTCAGAGAATGTACAGAACAGATGCCTGATATTTCACAGACATCTTCAGTAGCTCTCTGAACACCAGTGTCATACCACCATGCTTCAAAGCCACTGCTGTGTTGTTCCTGCCTCCCCGACTATTGTCCCGTCGCACTCATACCCATCATCATGAAGTGCTTCGATGGGCTTGTCATGAGGCACATTTAAATAACAGCAACCCCACTGACTGGACCCCCTGCAGTTTGTGTATTGTCCCGTCCCTGTATACCTTCAGGGGTTTTATGGAGCCCATGCCTCGATGGGGCAAAGCTGTTTTGTGTATGAAAGAGAGACACTGTTAATGATGAAATATTAGTCATATTTTACATTGGTAGTGAACGAATTTGGGCCCAACAGTGCCCGTGTATAGCACAATTTACTAATTCTGTTGAAACACACTAAACCCAGCAATTAACAAGTGAGAATCACTAGACTCTCCTGCACAATGGCCTTCCAGGACCAGAATTTGGCACCCCTGATTTACATACTACGTGTTATGTTTAGGAATACATGTAATGTTGTGTATATTTCTCACAAGCCTGCAGAACACATTAACAGCGTTCAGAAACAGAGATTGGCAGACCTCAGCCTTACTTTTAAAACTATTTCACAGTAACTACTTCCATCATGCTGAAATGTTATTGCATTCATAATTATGGACGCTGTCGTATAGGAGAGATTTTTGTTCATTATGATTTTATTGCCCAGAAGATTGCCCTGGTGTGCCATCACTCCTCTCGGCCCTGTTGGATACCGACGTCGTCAAGCTGAGCTTTCCAGTCAAAGCTATAGACTGTTCTAATTTTTACTGTCCTTTTGCATATTTTGACATTGCTTTGCTGTAACCGTTTTACACTCTTAGAGCAGCTTCAATATTTGAGTGACCGACTGCTTGCAGCTCACCTAGCAGCTTCTTCACCCTCTGAAACCTTTCACTCTGACCTTTCTGCAGTTTTGCTCTCTTTGGTTTTGTGGTAAAAATGTTGACAAGGTGTTTCTATGTGAAATTTTTGGAAGAGAGCTGTCAGGCTTGTGGAAGTTAGTGAAGAATGTGTAATGTGTGTTTAACCTCTCTCTCTTGCTCTGTCTCTCTTATCTCTCTCTCTCTCTCTGTCTCTCTCTGTCTCTCTCTCTCTCTCTCTCTCTCTTTTATCTCTCAGACCGCAAACAATGGCCACAAAAGCCCTGCATGACCAGGTGGACTCTCTGGAGAAACATCTTAGGTAATGACCAAACAAGACACAGTGGAGGAGTTTTGAAAGGAAAGGAGGAAAGAGGATGAAGGGGCAGAAATCAAAATGGTCCTTGTTTTGACTTAAGGCTATTTTACTCTATTGCTTTATTGTTTACACCATATATAGATAGATATAGATGACATATATAGATGTTATCCACAGCTGGGAGCAATGAGGCACATGTTCAGAAATGAAAAAACATCTAGCGATGCTTTTTTTTTTTTTTTTATTGAGGGAAGTACCATAATCTTTTTGTGTTGGTCATCAGTTTAATTTGTTAGTTTTTATACATTATACATACGTATGTGTGTGTATACATGTACACGTGTGTGTGTGTGTGTGTGTGTGTGTATGTGTATGTGGATGTGTGTAGATTACATATACATACAGTATAAACCATAATTGTATTTTTTTTTATTTTGAGTGAACAGTAAACCATTCAAAGCAAGTTCTAGACCTAGTCACTGAAACATTTATGTGATCTAATTTTAGGAAACTATCCCTGTATATTGTTTTACATTGCAAGTGGTGATATATCCAACTGGCAGTACAGTTAATGCTACCCAGTCTGGGTACACAGTGAAATCGTTTCACTTCATGCAATGTTTCCTTACTAATAAGTAAATTCTGTTTTGTTTTTTGCCAAAAAATGATTGCTGTTCTTACATCATGCCTGTTCACTGTAGTTTTTAACCACCACTGTATTCCATGCACCACCCACAGTTCCAGCTAGAGGATTTATATAGTGGGGTCCGTGAAACCTCTATGATCTAGACATTCATTGAAGCGCATGTTATGTATCCACATATTTCACCCAAAGAAAGTACAGGTATTATGTGCACTTGTGCTCTTTGTATATCTGTTATTTTCCATTACGTTTCAGATGTCTTCCTTTTTAATTCCATTCTTAAGAGCTGTTTTGGGACCTCAAATCACACCACTAATAATTAACATGATGCTTGAAGGCAAAATTATACGCTGTGTGGTGATGAGGATCTCTGCTATTGTGTGTGTGTGAGATGAGGACTTAGGATGATGTAAACAGCCTGGGACAGCTCTCCTGACAGACACACACACTCTTTTAGATCGATTAAAATCCTGTCTTGAGAAAAGATGATGCAAGTCTCTCTCTCTATCTCTCTCTCTATCTCTCTCTCTCTCTCTCTCTCTCTCTTTCTTCTTTCCTTCTCTTTCCTCCTGAAAGAGTCTCACTCTTTTCTCCATCCTTCCTTTGCAATTACACCTTCTAAGTTTAAATTTCACTGTCCATATTTTTCTGTCTTTAGATCCCCTCCCCTCTCATATATGCATTGTGCAGACAGCACATCTGTCCCTGTGAATCAAAGCAAATCTGTCCTTCCTCCTTCACAGTACCAACACAGTACTTTGCAGCAAAGCCTCTATATGCATGTGTGTGTATGTGGAAGGAAAAGCCATTTACACAGCACACATTAGTTAAAACCTCTGAAATCTTTTTTCACATCCTGCCAGAACTTTATGATGAATGGGCCAGTAAAAAGGGATTACTTGGAATAGACTGAAGAACCTTTTTTTCCTCTTTTTAATGCCTGCATTACATGTGCTCTATAAAGACTCAATTAAATTCTCCTAAGTTACACAGCCCTGTGGCATGCATATGCAAATGATTCATTTATGTGTTTGTGGATTGACTTTTTGGTGTATTGATGTACTGCTAGATGGTCGTATGTATTGATTTTGTGCTGTGTGTGTTGGTGTTTGTATCCCAGTGTTGCGGAGGTGTTGGAGAAGCATGGTTTGCAAAAACCCATTGCGTTTGTCAGAAGCAGTCAGAGCAGTGAGGAAGAGGCTCACCAACTGATGGTCAAACTCACTCGCCACACTGGACGCAAGTAGGACAAATGGCTTTGGTCAATTCTACTTCAACCTACTTTACTTTTTTTTTATTTAAATAGAACACTCGAGATCATGAACAGTCAAGGTCCTGCTTTATCAAGAATAATATTGCAACTTGTGCTTGCACGCAAATCACAGCTGTGATGTTATTAATGAAAACCTCAGGCTTCTGTTACTTAAATATAACACTGTCTTGTATATTATTAGTATCATTTGAGGTCCAATTTGTATTGAGGTTTGTTTGGTTTTTATTACCATAAGCAGTCAGAATTCACCTTTATATGACAATTTTTGAATCTTGAGTTGTCGATCTTGAATATTAACAGCTGTGTAGCAGGGTTAAGTAAAGTGTTACTACTTGCCACCCAGAATGAGCATATAACTATAGATGAAATATTACAACTAATATGAAATTTGTGCAGTATAAACAAGTATTCATTCATGTTCAAAAGGTTTGGAAAACAGCAAGTTTGGAAAACTCATTACTCTTCATGTTAGGGCCATCATTTTGATCTCAAAAGCTGTGTTTCGTCAGTTCTCCACACGTGGATGTTATTCCAAAAAAATCCACTAGGATCAGTTTCTCAGACCCAGATTAACCCTAATCGTTGACTAAAATTACTTTCCAGTGTTTTTCCTGTGCTGGGACTACAGTTTATTCAAAGTCTAGCCTTAATCCATGTCTGGAAACGTGGCACTTAAGAGTTTAATGAGTTCTACCTATTATAATGTTCTGATTTGTGCCTGTTGGTGTGCCCAGAAACCCTCCAGTCAGCGAGAGTGTGTGGCGGGACTTACTGCAGGATCTCCTGGACATGCAGCGGAACGTCTACACCTGCCTGAAACCTGTGACCTGCCACCAGGTACTACACTGTCACTAAATGTCTATTTAGTCTCATTACATATCCATTACACACCAAACTGAAACTCTTAATGTTTCAGATTCTCTAACAATCTTGACCCTTCACTATTTGTTATAACCCTCATAATGTTGTATTGTGGAGTTTGTGTGTGTGTGTGTGTGTGTGTGTGTGTGTGTGTGTGTGTGTGTGTGTGTGTGTGTGGGTGTGGGTGTGGGTGTGT
>JBBPDE010035681.1:0-10212 GCA_037974605.1 Nannopetersius ansorgii
ACACACACACACACACACACACACACACACACACACACACACACACACACACACACACACACACTTATACTCACACTCTCTTCTCTTTCTCCCTCACTCTCTCTCTTTCTCTCTCCCTCTCTCTCTCTCTCTTTCTCCCTCTCTCGCTCTCTCTTTTACACATACATGCACACCGTATGGATAAGCATAGACCAGCATGCCTTTAAAAAAGACACATCCCTCTCTCTCTTTCTTTCTTCTCTCTCTTATTTTTCTTTCTTGTGTTCATTCCTTCTTACACTCAAACACCTAATTGAACATCTTGGGAATTCTGAGAATTTTGAAGATGTTGCTGCATTTGTGGTGTGTGTGTGTGTGTGTGTGTGTGTGTGTGTGAAGATATTTAAAGGATCATTGAATGGGAAGCTCAGGGATTAAAAATTGCGGGTTTGCTTGAAAAATATTAAAACATCAATGCTGGACGTCTCTAGAATTCTGTTTTTCCTGCACATCGGGCAGCTACTTTTTGATGGATGGGCTCAGAGCCACTGCAGGTTCTATTGAAGACACTGATGACTACACTGTTATGTTCGTTAGTTCTATTTTTAGTAGTGTTTTTAAACGGAAAACTGAACAGGAAGTCGTAAAGTCTTTTATGAACAGAGGGAGTACCTCACAGCTTGTATGGGATGCGCTGGCACCTGTTCTACCACACTGATGGATAGACAATTTTGGAAAGCCTTCTTATTTATTAACAGCAAATGACGTTACTGAAAACGACTGGGAAAACACCAGAGAGGGCTGAGAACTGAGTGACAAAGCTTTAAGAACAAAAAAGCTCCCACTGTATTGCTGTATGTAGTAGAACATTTTTTACGCAACTTTAAGAACTAACTGTTTCACAAGCCCGTTTATATGTAAGGCTTTTTTTAGTTAGGAATATGAGGGAGAATATGAAATGAGCTATCAACATGAACTACTTAACACTTTAATATACAGATACAAGACTTTGCATATGGCACCCATTCAGGCATCTGCTATTAGATGACATTCACCTGACACCAACAAGACATATGTACTAATACAACAAGCTTTCTGCAAACACAAATTCACCATTATTCCGAACCAAGACATTATTATATAAAACAAAGCTTCTCTGTTTTGGTCTTGGAGGTTCAGTTTTAGTCTTGAGTGAGTCATTAGTTTAAATTGCATGTTACTACAGGGAAAACATAAATTGTGCAATATAGAACACCAAAATTGCACAGTCTAGAACACTAAAATATGCAGTGTGGAACAGTATATTGTGCCATCTATTATAATAAAATGGATAGACTAGAACACCAAAATATGCAGTTTATGACATTAGAATATAGAGTTCAGAACAATAAATTCTCTGTAGAGCCTCGAACAGTAAATTGTGCTGTTTACACATTAAAACATACATAAATATACTAGAAAACCAAAATGTGTAGTGCATTGTGTAGTCTTGAACACTTAAATGTAGCATGGATCAGTTGTGCAATGCGGAACGCTTAAAATCAGTCTAGAACAGTCTATAATTTGTACTATCTAGAGAACTGTATCAAGTTTACAGACTGAAATAAACGGAAGCCTAACAAATACTCTAAAATGATATTAAACTTCTAATATTTGTGTGTGTGTGTGTGTGTGTGTGTGTGTGTGTGTGTGTGTGTGTGTGTGTGTTTTAGGGGAACAAGGGCATGTGTGGGTGCTGAGATGGCCACATTTGAGGATGAGTCTTCGACAAGCCAGTCTCCTATTGCTCTCTTTACCTCAAAGGGTGTAGACATCACTCCAGACAAAGACAGAGGAGTATGTAAGGTAATGGTCTGTTCTCTCATCTTTCTACTTCCCAGTCATGATGCCTTTTTTTCATTAATAATAACTCAGTTTCTGATCTAAAGACAAATGCATTTCTTGAGGCTGACTATGTCAGTGAGCTGTCTAAACTATGACTATCACAGATAAACATGGGTAGTTCAGATTTTTATCATTCACATCAAGCATAACGTTTTTGGTGCATGTGGCCTTAGTGGAAAGTGGTGTATATTTATGGTACAATGCACTGCTGAAACTTAATATGTATGCGTTAGGTTTTGCAGAACGTTGTGTAACATTTTGCTCAAATGTGGGTTAAACATCGGACACAGTTTTTTTGTCTTAAACTTTACAGAGTTTCACTCCAAAATAAAACCCTGAAGTGTTGAAATATTGAATATATCTTCATGTACAAAAGACCTGGAGACAAACATTGCCTTGGTGACTTCTCTGGAATGCTTGGCATTTTAATTACTATTAGATTTCAACAATTTGTGCAATTTATCTACAATGAACAGTGTGATGATGTCAAGGACTTGCTTTCACTGCGTCACCACAGATCGTGAAGCGGCACGGTACTGAAGGGGAGAGGCCTATGATTGGGGACAGGGTGCACGTCCACTACACTGGCAAACTGCTTAATGGGAAAAAGTTTGACTCCAGCTTTGACCGAAACGAGCCTTTTGTTTTCAATGTGGGCAAAGGTATGGAGGTTTATTTGTTTATGTTATTTGTATGTTCAGTTTGCTTGCCTCTAGTTGCCATTTATTAATTTTAATTTTATTTAATCGGAAGATTCCAAACATGTTATTATTTCATATGATCATTAGGCATGAATATAAATCATACAATACAAGTACCTGTAAAACTACAATCTGCAAGAGCCTCAGTTTTATCTGATTATCAAGGTTTCTGCATAATTCAGTGGTCAAGATGTAAACAATTAATTCTAAGCGAATGCTCATTTAGGATGGTTTAATGCATAATGCTATATAGACTAAAATAATGTCATTTTATTTAATTTCCAAAATGGCAAGAGAATCTAAAATCTCTTCTGAGTTTTTATCTGTAATGTTGATAATGGGTGAAACAGTGTTTTCTTTGGGCCCTGTTTGTACCCTTCCACCATTAAGGGTTTATCCAAATAAACCCTTAACACTAAAAGCATGGGGAGCTCTTCCCACAGTGCTATAACATTCATAGACTACACACATTCCCAATATGCTCTGCTAATAACAGCTGATTACTGAAATATCCCACAGGTCTTTCAGACCCTTTTCCTTGAATGTGTTTGCTCACATACTTGGCCAATAAACACGATTCTGAACTGATTCTGAGATCACTACAGGATTTTCTCTTTAAATGTTCAGCAATTTATAGTGAGTGAGTCTTAAATTCAAATCAGTGTTAACACATACTCAAAAACATTTTCAGGTGCTGTTTGGTTCTTAAATAACACATATAACCTACCCCTGAAGGGACGGGTGTACTTGGCAGCAGATTAAAGAACAGTCATGCCAAGAGTGATCGTACCTTCATTTGTGTTTTGTTTTGTTCTTTTCTCTTTGCTTGTAGTTGATTATGGAATGTTATTACTTAAGCAACAGTACAGAGTTGAAATTCCTGTTACCTCACACCTCACCTATTCATTCAGTGTAATTAGTCACTAAAGTCATGTAGTAAAACAGTACTGTTGTGACGTAAGTGAGCTCTCCCACTGTCTGTTTATACAAAGGGGACATTTTGTAATAGAAGATCCTGGCATATGCAATGTTCTGCTTGTTCCCAATGGCCCTCCTTGCACTGCATCCATTATGCTAAACTGCAAGCATTTGCCACCTGCATATATCCTCCGGGTATTTTTTTACTTCATATAAAGAAGAATGACATTACACTTTGTTAACTTCATTGTATTAACTTACATTACAATTTGCAAAACATCCATAACTTGCATAAGCCGCCCGCACCCTTAATTTTTTTTCCTTTATGATGTTCATGTGGATATTTTGTAAAAGTTCCTTTTCTTAATCCCTTTAAAATAAGGCAGGATGTTTTGTTTTTGGTTCCTTAAGACAGTTATGTGTAAATGTTTTCTGTTTTGATTAGCTGCCTTTTCGTGTGGCTCTTTCAAAGACGGTGTAAGCTGAAAAACTTTCATAGTGAACGAAGGCGGCTAAACCGCTACAGGCTAGATAGGTAGATGCATGTAAATGATTTAGTTGGTTTTGGTGTAAACTGTGAATTCAGTCGGTCTGTGTTTGCAGCATAGTTCCTGTAGGTGGACTGAGGGAGTGAACATTATGTTTTGAAAGTTTCAGAGCCTTGTTGAACTCTTTTAATTTTAAAACGAAGGGAATGTTTTTCTCCCCCATGATATGGCCCTTCAAACAAGAGAAAGTTTTTTTTCTTATAAGTTTTGTTGAGGCAGCAACAGTTTTAGCCCTTCTTGACCCCACAAGGTGCACATGTCTGGAAACAAGTGTTTTTAAATTGTTCACTACATGCTGGGAAATTCTGGGAGCGGAAATTTAAATGACATTTGTTTTCGTTTTATTATACTTTTATGATTTATGTTGCCATGTTGTAGTCATGGTTTTGCCCTTTTTTAACCTTGCCACAAACAAAAAGCCAGAAGCCAGAAGTTGTTAATACAGAATGTAAATAATATGCAATTAGATTTTTATTCCGTGTCATTTTAAATGCTATAATTATGCAAATACACATCAATACAGAGCTAACTGTAGGTTTCAGAGGGTTACCCAAGGATACATGCTTGTTGGTTTGCCTAGCTGGAACAATATCAGTAGTCAGACACATTTTTATGATCCTTTTTTACAATGGCATTCAGGTTACAATGTGCAATCAGGTAGCACTAGGCGTTCATGATGTTCCCTCTACTGCGTTGTCATAGGTCAGGTGATCAAAGCATGGGATATTGGCGTTTGCTCCATGCAGAAAGGAGAGGTGTGTCTGCTGCTATGTAAGCCTGAATATGCCTATGGGTCTACTGGAAGCCCCCCAAAAATCCCACCCAACTGTACTCTACTGTTTGAGGTAAAAACGACCATATTGTTTATGGAAAAAATCTGCAGTTTCACCTATGATTTTCAGTCTAACTAGTTAGGAAATAAAGAACATACTATCACCACTAAAACAAAAACAAAGTAAATGTTCTTTTGAAGTTAGTTAGTTAGGATTCTGTGTTTACAGTGGTGTTGTACCAGAAACTGGCTGATATTTTGATGCTTCCCTCTCAGGTTGAACTGCTGAGCTTCAGAGGGGAGGAACTTACAGAGGATGGTGGAATCTTAAGGAGAATAAAGGTCAAAGGTGAAGGCTACAACAATCCTAATGAAGGGGCCACAGTTCATGGTAAGTCAAATTGTCCTTTAAACAATTAACATTTTATTGGCACAGAGTTACTAAATTCATATATTTTCTAATTTGAGTTGAAATGAAATTGACACAAGCCTGTTGTTTGTCTGAATGTTTCAGTCCACTTGGAAGGACGGTGCGGTGGTAGTTTGTTTGAGTCACGGGACATCACCTTTATTGTGGGTGAATCTGAAGACAAGAGTGTTCCTCTGGGAGTGGACCGTGCCATGGACAAGATGCAGAAAGGGGAATGCTGTCTATTGTATCTAAAACCCAAGTAGGTTCAGGAAGACTTCACTATACATTTAAAAACTTATTTTACATAACAGCTGCTTTTATTTTACATGCATCAAATATTTATTTACTTAGCTTGGCTGATGGCAACTCCATCCAGAACATTGATATCCAGTCATAACATTTTTTTAACCATTCATAATTAGTGCTCTAATTATCTGGGCTCTAATAATTTTAGTTATGAATTAATTAAACCTATCATTTTCTAAATTGCATCTTAAATACTATGATTAGCTGCTGATCATGAACTATAAAATGGGTTGAATTATAAAATGGGTATAAACACAACATTAAGAATAATATCACTTTATTTCAAACAGAATAAGAAAAACATCACCATTGTCTGAAGATTCCAGAATCAATCTTAGCCACCATATCCCATTAAGAAGAGAGGCTGCATACCTCCTTGGGACACACAGTCCCTACTGATTTCAGCTGAATTCACACATTCTGCTGCTGTTGTCAATGACACGTTCAGAAACCAAGCACTGTAAAAGTGGTTTTAGTAGAGGAAAATAATTTTGATGGCTAGCAAAACGAGTTGTATTTTAGGTGCCTATGTGTGATATTATGTGCAAAATAGATGTCCATAATATATACTGACAATTAAAAGAAGCTCCTTTCAAAATATGATGGAGGTTTTCTGGAGATGTATGATAGTTACTTTACTATATACATCCTATTAAGTGTTTTTCTGTGTGCATTTTTATTATTTACTTTCTTTTTATTATTACAAAATTGTGCCTCTGAGTTGTGATTAAATACCTCGTATTGAAAGTGAACGCCATGTTAATCAGACATGATTACTTGTGAATCCATGTGTGCTATGTGTGCCATTTTGAATTTGTTAAAAAGAAAATTTGTTTGATTTTATAAAACATATTCATTATTTAAAAGCAGTAAGAATATAAAGTCTTACAGAGTGATCTTATGGAAAATCCCCTGTTCTAGAGAAACCGCACTGAGCCAACATTGTTCAAATAAATGTTGATAGGAAGCAGATGTCTAAAGAGTTACTATGCAAATTGGTTATGAATATGTTGTGTGATGCCAGAGACATTGTTAAACAATACTTAAAAAGGTTTAAGCCTAAAGCATATTTTTGAAATCCATTCAGGGTGGAAAGATTAATGTAGGATTTTATATGGAAAAATATACTCAAAGAAAAATTATTATTATTTTAGATTTATCCCTATTTACTGTTATCATTGAAACATATATAAACTCAGACGAGTTAGATGTTTCTGTTCATTTTGAACAGTAAATAAAATAACTACATTTGCACTTTAGACATTATGAGCCCTGTAAACACTACAAACAGCACCACTGTAAAGAAATCCAACCAGTAATTTTCAATTCAGTGCACCATTTCACATCAAACCACTATGATTTAACATTTTCAATGATTTCCATTACTGCAATATGTAATCATTTTTTAAAAATCAGCAGAATTCTCCTTTAGATAGACTGTTGCTTCACTTGTTTGGTTGCTCGACTGATGTCATGTGTATACTGTGTTCACAGATATGGCTTTGGCAAAGAAGGAAAGCCAGAATATGGCATTGGACCAAATGCAGATCTGCTGTATGAGGTGACCCTCAAAGATTTTGATAAGGTGAGGCCTATATTAAATAGTCTTTACTTATGTAAATTTTTTTATTAATAGTTATATTAGTTCATCTTTAAAACTTAAAGGCAACATATAATGCAAAACACACTTAAAAAACAAGTTATAATAGGCCTATGGGCTATAAAAAACATGAACATGAAGTTCTTTACGCAAAAGCACTCGCACATAAAGAGATCTCACCAGCTTTATTCGTCACCGTTGCAGTCCCTTTCAAAACGACTCATTTCACAGCTTTGTCCCTATTATGCAAATAAGCTGTTGCTGGCCACGCCCCACCTATCCCATGCTTACGTAATGAAACGAAAAAGCTAATTCATACGTAACTGTGATAGAAACACAAAAATCAATATTTGAAAATACTTACATCTCACTCAACTGATGACTTGTCCAGGACAGTAGGTACAGATCCCCCTGCGACACTGATGTTTGCTCCTTATTCGAATTTTTTGTTCCACCTTAAATAGCAGTATTTAAACAGATTGTTGCTGGGACATGGAGCCACACAGCTCTTTGGTTTTCATTGGCTGGGAAAAAGTGTTGAGATGTGTGCTGTTGTTTGCAGTCGACAACACAACACTTCATGTGTAACTTGCCTTTGCCTGTAGCCACAGCACTCGGTTTATCCGTGCTCGTAAAACCAGCAGACAAAATGGCGGATCTAGTCTATTGGTGGGGTCTTGACAGATATGGGGTGGTTCTATGCAAATTGGCCCAGTATTACATCACAATGGGCTCGCCATCCAAACGACTCATTTTGAAAGGGCCTGAAACTGTGAAGAATAAAGCTGATGAGATCTTTTTTTGTGAGAGTGATTTTGTGTAAAGAACTTCATGTTTTAGCCCATAGGCCTATTATAACTAAAGTGAGTTTTGCATAATATGTCCTCTTTAAGAACAAATAAAATCAATAAAGTTGTTGCACTTACCAACACATCTTAGAAAATATTGTGAAAAACACTCCCGCTTGTTTCCCGACTGACGCTTGTTCCACAGGCCAAAGAATCCTGGGAAATGGATTTAAATGAGAAACTGGAGAAAGCTGCTCTGGTCAAACAGAAAGGGACCCAGTACTTCAAGGTGAGAGGTGAATTAGTTTTTCCCTGTTTTGCCTGCTATGAGAGAATGTTTCACCACACTGAGCTAATATGAGTGACACCTGCACTGAGTTCAGTGGTCTAGTGTATGGCTGTTCTTAGAGATAAGTTAGAGATGTATTGTCAAGCTTGAATGACGTGTGAAGAGACGTGGCTGTACCATATAAACTGGGATCTTTGTGTATGCACAGTGGGAGGAGTAGCTATTGTTAGCTATCGTGGGCTATTGTTACTTAAGTAAAATAATGAGTCACTTAAAAATAACATTAGTTATTAGTATAAATAGAAAACACTTCAATACTGGGAACCACAGTAGAACTTAGTACATGCAGTATCTTTCAGCATACTGAAGTTGAGTAGGTGCTATTCTTCTCTTTTTGAGATCTTTTTAGCCTGAATAAAATGCTCAAAAGTCACGAGTTGGACCGGCGGCAAAGTACTGTCACCAACAAAATGAAAACCAAAGTAACAAACGTGTAACTAAATGTTAACTGAATTGTTACCGTAAGAAGTACCATTCACTTTAAACACAGTAATACATATAACTGAGTAAATAAAGATACCTACCACTGTTTCTGAGACTTTGTGTATTTATGGAAGAATTTTTGAGAGTGTATAATTTTGGTGACCAGTTTTCTTACCTGTGCTTGTTTGTGCGATGCCTTTTCAGAGTGGCCAGTACTACTATGCTGTAATCCAGTACCAACAGATCGTTTCCTGGTTGGAGATGGAGTTTGGCGCCAGTAAGGATCAACAGCAATCCATCCAGGCACTTCTGCTGGTGGCCCATCTAAACCTGGCTCTGTGCTACCTACGCCTCCGCGAATATTCACAGACTGTAGAGAACTGCAACAAGGTAGAATACCAGACAGCCTTTTCACAATCTACTCTCCACATCACTCACTACTGATAGCAGTCATCCCTTTATGATCAGTTTTAAGTCTGGAGTATAAACAAGGGGCTTGTTCTGGTAGCTTATCTGATATAAGAGAACCGAACCAGTTCCACATGATAGAGGATACTAAGATACAGGGCAGTTCCTTGCTATCATGTGGAACTGGTTCTCAAGCTCTATGAGATACTGGTGGAAAAGTTTCGCATGAAGGCAACCTTGACTTCGCTAAATGGAGAATGTTGATATTTTTTATTGATATTCATTTATTTCTTTTAAAGTTAAAATTATTTTAAATGGTATTCAATATGCTCTGTGTACCTGCGACCTTGGTAAGGATTAAGCGATTACAGAAAATGAATAAATTATTGATATGCAGATTTTAAATACTGTTTCATCGTGTTTATTACATACTTATATTAACTCTTGTCTACACTATATATATATTATTTTTAGTCTATTCGCTTATTTTTAGTCTATTGTCTCAAAATATTTTAAAATGTGATTGGGTACAACACTAACATATACACAAACACACAGGGGCGTAGCAACCGGGGGACACACGTCCCCCTCACTCTTAGAAAGACGTGATTCTAAAAGATGAAAAAATCTCCGGTTTTATTTCTTGGTTTCCGATTGACAAAAATAGAATGTGAGCTGACTAATACACTTGTTTACTTGGTAAAGAGATGAAAAGAATTCGCAGTTATCAGTTAAGGTCAGAAAACCGTTCTAAAACTACAGGGACTCTAAAACGAAACCAGCCCCTGTAGCTGGAATTTGCCCGTTCTTAAAGGGGCAGTACACTAATTCACCAATATGTATCAAATCACCTAAACACATGAATTCTAACATGTTTTAAACCTTTTAAGTAATATTTAACATTTTAATTATTATATGAACTTCTAAATGGAATTATTTATCTTTATAACATTAATTCTTAGTCACATGAAGAGAATGAATGAACTTTGGCCTCTACAAGAATGTTGCGATGACACGAATCACACGTTTCCAGGTTATGATTTAACTTCGAAAGACAACTGAACCTGTTCTGTGTAACTCGTCATGTTGCGCCGAATTCAGTGTGTGTTCAATGCTTTCCTACT